>MDKJ01338150.1:0-24848 GCA_005239525.1 Nicotiana knightiana
CATTGTGTGTGGAACTAGTTCTTTGATTTGGTGAGGGCACATGATTCATGAAGAAAAGGTAATATTGTTGACCTCTATGTTAGAGTAGTTAGTGAATTGTGAATAAAGCATGGTATGTGTCAGTCGATTATTGAGGCGAGGATGTCACACCTTTGTGCTTAAACTATTTTAAAAATTCTTGGTATAACGTGTTAAGGGATTTGCTTAAATAATTTGTGTTCATGGGTGTAGTTTAATTGCTCGAGGACGAGCAAATGTTTAAGTGTGGGGTGTTGATGTGTGGATAGAATTCATGGTTTAACGCATTATGTGCCTTACATTTTATGTGCGTTAATGGTAAAAATACACCTCGTTTGAGCATAATGGAGTCTATTTCATATGTAGGTGAATTGGAGATGGAAGCCGAGCTAAATGAATGCATAAACGTCAAAAATACACTCAAGAGTCAAAAAGGAGTGAACCTGGCTATAGCCAGGCGTTTGGGCTGTAAAGCTTGGTCATGCCAGGCGTTAGCCGGGCGTTTGGGCTGTAACGCCTGGTATGGCCAGGCGTTTGGGTTCTAACGCCAGGTATGGCCAGGCGTTTGGCCTGTAACACCTGGTCCTCGACCCGGCCCAGTCGGAGTTTTAAAGGCTTTAAGTGTTTCCCGGTTTGACTAGAAGTATCCTACGCGTTTAGGGTTCGTCCCAAAACATATAAATAGACCCAAACACACAACTTTGGGGGACTTATTCCATTAGAGAGAAGAGAAGTGTGTGGAATACTACTCAACAAAGCAAAACATTTATTTTTACATCCTTTATTCATTACTCTGTAATTTAATTATGCAAGTTATTTTGGATTTGATTATTATGAGAATGAGTAGCTAATTTATTTAATCTAGGGTTTTGGTGGAACCCGTTGGGGGATGAACTTATCGTGATATTAATATAGTTTGGTTGGTTGTTAATCTCTATTTGTTCAACTACGTTCTTGTTGTAGTTAATTGAAAGGATCCTCAATTAGCTGTGCCTATTTATTATGTATCTACTTGAGAGAGAGTGCATATTTAGGTAGTTGTTTGAACAACATCACTCCCGGAGTATAGACGAAAGTCATAACCGAGGGTTTAGAGGTTGGATTAGAAATAACGATACCTCGGGTGCAATCTAAAGTGAACTGTAATGCAATCTAGCTAGCGTAACTTGAGAGAGTGCGTCTAGTAAATTATCATAATTACTTGAGAGAGATTTTTGATAACTAGAGTGTTCATGATTGATAGAGACAACTAATCAAACTATAGGAAGTATCCAAGAAAGAAGTTCACCGACGGGGGAAACCATAATCTTAGACCTTTATTCTAATTGTTTATACCGTATTGTTAGTTAATCTTTAGTTTATTAATTTTGTTCAGTATAAGTAGTAAAACATTACCAAGTGATATTCAAAATTCTTGAGAAAGTTGATTAAGTAAAAGTTTGTATTCTGACGGCTTGCTTGATACGTTAATTCCCTGTGGGATCGACTTTGGGTTTAATACCCCAGATTATATTTGCAACGCCCTCTTATTCCTTTATTAGACATAGTTGAGCGTGATCAAGGATGAACGAAAACAAATCCAAAATCCGAAATCACAGATACAGGAAGAACAAGTAATTACTCAGCAGCAACGACTGTTTTCACATTAGGTTTTTAACCAATAAACTCCACGAGGTACCGAACCTCGGGCTAACCACAACTTACGGGTCCCAATACTTGAACCCTAACTCTTGGCATGTTGTGACCTCGTTACATCTCATAACTGCACTGGCGACTCACGTGCCAAATAGAGCCAATATCACATAGAAGGCAAGTAAACAAGATATCCGTCGATTCTCAATAATATCAAGAAAAACCTCTTAGCCAATAAGGGTGCTTGACTACGTGTATGTTCGTGCAAATTTTCTAACATGATTTATACTCGCTAGTAAACATAAGGAAAGAAACGGACAACACGTAGAATGTTTTCTCATAGCTTTCACAAGATAAGGCTCACAAAGGTAAACATACCACTACAAGAACAACAACAAGAAGAATGCCCCCAGGCCATCACAAGTCATCACAAAACAATCTCTGACACAACCCACCTTGTCTCGTCACGTGTTCAATAGTAAAGTAAATGCCCGTCTTGTCTCGACACACGCGCATAATTATGTTCCCACGTTTTCTCGCAACATCCGCAACCCATATATACATATCCCACCTTGTCACGCTGCATGTGCAATATCAATATTAATCACTTCATGACATAAACCTCGTGCAAATTCCCATATCAACAACCGCACTGCAGAAACCCGTGCATCACAATAACCACAACCGCACGGCAGAAACCTCATACATACCAAACCAAGTACAACAACAACAACAATGATAATAATACAAAATACGGTAAATAAATCAACTCAAGAACCTTCGATCAAAAGAAAAAGGTAAAACTAGTAAACAAGGAAGAACCACAATAAGGAAAACTAGGCATGATAATAATAGCTCAACAAGAAATAAAATAATATGTAACAATAGTTCCATACTATGCGGTTCAACAACAAGAAACTAACATGAGTCCAATAATTCCAAATGAAGGTAAGTCCACTAACGCATAGAACCTCTAAGCTTATTCTAAGGTTAGACAATTACGGGAGAGGTACATCCAATTCAACTAAGATAGGCAGCGAGAAGATCTCTATAACTTCAAATAAGGGGGAACATTTACAAAACATGAATAACTACAACTTCAAATAGGGATAAACAGTCAGGGAGAAGACAACATGGCAATGGAAGAGATAACAGTCTCATTTAAGGCACATATGAACCAAATATCAATAAGAGTGGATCTTGAAGCAAGTAATTCTAATGAAGCAGGTAAAGATGAAACTAGTAATTAAGGAATGTAATCATACAAGTACAACTAAATATTCAACGAATACAAGGACCTAGGAACCCTAGAAGGCCAATTTTTACCACATAAGTTCGAGCACGTACTCGTCACCTCACATACAGGACTACAATCAATACAGAAGACTCAAATCCTAAGGGGTAGTTCCCCCACACAAGGTTAGGCAAGATACTTACCTCAAAAAAGATAAATTGATACTTTAAATGAAATTTTCGGGTGAAATGACCTCCGTACGACTCAAATTTAACCAAAATAACTTCAAAGCATAAATAAAACTCAAAAGAAAATATTCCGGATTATAAAGACTCAATCTTTATCAAAATCTAAAAATCGATCCCAAAAGCCGACCTCAGGCCCGCACCTTGGAACCCGACAAAATTTATTAAATACGAACACCCATTCAATTACGATTCCAACCATACTAATTTCATCAAATTACGATATCAAATCGATGTTCAAACCCAATTATTCTCTTTAGAAAAGTTTTTGATAAAAACCCCTAATTCTCCAATCAAAATATGGATTAATTCAAAAAATGAACTTATGTAATCATATTAAAATACAAAAACTATACTTAGATACTATCCCCAATGAAAATACGAGAAGAAGTCTGCGAAAATCACCTCAATCAGAGCTGTAGAATTCAAGATATGCTCAAAATACCAAAATGACGCGGTTTGATTTTTTATACTCAGGGATTTTCCCTTTTGCGACAAAAATATCCGCACCTTTGCATTTTCAGATGTCATTTTCACTTTTGCGGACCATTTTTCGCACCTGCGGCTCCGTAGATGCGGACCCAACTTCATATCTGCGAAGCACCAACACCATTTCTCTTCTCCGACACTAAAATGAGCATAACTTCCTCATACGATGTCCAAATTTGACGATTATTTTGGCTATAGCTCCATAATTATGATATGGATCTAATGCTTTAATAAAAATAGAAATTGGAGCTCATTTTCTTAATCTGGTACCATTTGTGCTTGAAGAAACGACGTTAAAACATAAAAAATGAGCGCAACACAACCCAAACCTATCCGAAATTCACTCGAGCCCCTTGGGACCCCGTCTGAACATACCAATAAGTTCAATAACCTAACACGGACCCACTCGAGGCCTCAAATCACATAAAAAAATGACGAAACTAAAATCGCACCATGAATCGAACTTATGAACTTCCAAATTTTCCAACTTCTAAAACTCGTGCCGAAACCTATCAAACCAACCCGAAATGACGTCAAATTTTGCAGGCAAGTCCCAATTGGCATAAGGATCTATTCCAACTCTCGAAATTTCATTCCGACCCCGGTATCACCAAAGTCAACTATTGGTCAAACTTCTCCACCTTCCAAACTTCAACTTTTCCAACTTTGGCCGAAATGCTTCAAATCACCCTACGGAACTCCAAATCCAATTCCAGACGCAAGTCTAAGTCCAAAAATCACCATACGAAGCTGTTGAAATCACCTAAAACCCATTCTGGAGCTGTTTACACAAAAATCGAATTCCAGTCAACTCTTACCGCTTAAACTTCCAAAACTTGAATCCTTCTTCCAATTTGGCTCCGAATCATCCGATAACTGAATTCAACCACGCACGCAGGTCGATATATATAATATGAAGCTGATCAAGGCCTTATGCCACTAAACAAAACTTAAATTCTCAAAACGACTGTCCAGGTCATTACATCCTCCCCCTCTTGAAGCAAACATTCGTCCTCGAATTTGCCAAGAATCACCTCGAAGTCTTCAAATCACTGAATGCACACTTCCAACATACACCCGCTGGTGATCTCACGTCACCCCAATCCACATAAGCCTGTCGAAACCAGACACCATTCCAACTCAAATTTAGCCTTTCTACCAACACCGATAAGCCTCAGAGTCCAAATTCTCACCTTCCATTCATTTCCAAAAGGCCCGATTCTAAATCCATACCCGGTATCAGACTCAACCCGCTGCAACACTCATGCCTACCCCTACAAGGTACAACCAAACAACATAACACACCACAAATAGGCCCATAATAACACTTCTGATCACAATAGCTGCCAGTAAGCAAAACCAACACCGACAGTTAGCCTCAAGCCCGATAGGGACTCGTTTCAAATCTCCACTACACTGATGCAAGAACCATGAAAACCTCATAACTATGCACCGAATCAACAAGTCATAACCAACACCTCCCGACACACACTCGCAAGTTAAAAATCAAGAAGCACAGAACGAAAATGACTGAATATATAAAGAGAAAAACATAAGAGAAATATCAAACAAGACCGACATGCGCTCTATCAGTACCATACTATGAATCCATTTAAATAGGAAAATCAAAATACATAAAAAACAATAAGGTTCTCATCCTGGTATAACTCTCCACTACGACACACAGCCCGACTCAAACATATCAAATCACATGAAATCGCGAGGGTCTCACCCTCAACTCTAAATCACAGGTTGAATATACATCATACCAATTGAAATATTCCACTAACTCAGTTCTGCCAATAAAATCACAACACTTGCTGAACTCTCACCCCGGCAGAGTACCAATTCACAAATCGTAACCAAGGATACTCATGAATCACATCAGAACCTACCATAATGAACAACAGGGAATCACTTCTAGTCTCACAACTCTCAATGATGAACAAAAACAAATGATAGACACATGCTACCACTCATAGAATCTCCCATCAGGGTAAGCACATAAACATAGTGCTAATCATGAAATTCACCCATAAGTGAAGCAACAGATAAGGAACTCATCCTGATAAGCAGAATGGAAACAAAAATACGAAATGGTGCCCCTCTGTAACAAATCAAACTCATACCTGTATGAAATTATCTGGCGCAACGACCTCCAACCTACTATGTGAAACACATCAACGGGTCAGGCCTCCCCCTTTTGGGCGCCCTCTACTAGCCTGAATACCCCCTTCTGACACATCTGTCCGAAGTCTGGGATAATCTCTCACCATGTGACTAGTATCTCTACACTGAAAACAAACTCTCTACTGACCTGGCTGTGGAAACTGTGCAGTACGGGTACCTTGAGACCAATGAGCACCTGAAACACTGTGCGAAGCCGGAAGTTCAAACTGAACTGGCTGACCCACAAAACCTCTACCATGTCGTACCCTGCCTCCAAATAAGGACCAGTAGATCTCTTTGGACTACGGGGCCTCCTCACCTCCCTGTCCTCTCTCTCCTGGCCTCACCTGTCCTCTCTCCTGATCCTACATATCCTCTACTTGGCGAGCGATCCCTACCACCTGCTGAAATGAAACATCTAACTCTAACTCCAGAGCCATGCTGAAATGAATATCATGTATGAGCCCCTCAATGAATCTACAGACATGTTCTCTAATTGTAGTGACCAAAATAGGTGCATGTCTGTCCAACTCCATGAATCTGACGACATACTTTGATACTGACATAGTGCCCTGGCGCAACTGTTCAAATTCCGCACGCCATGCATCTCGAAGGGACTGAGATAAAAATAGTGTAAGAACAGAATAGGACGATGACTCCAAAACTCGCTAAAGTTGTAGAAGGTTTTACCTTGAGTCTCCACAATAGCAATCCACACTGCTAGATAACGATGAACCGACTATGTGTAATGACCCGGCCGGTTGTTTTGAGATTTCAAGTTTTGTTCAGTGGCATAAGGTCTTTTACAACCTCGTATGGTGATTTTTAACTTAGGCGTGCTTCTGGATTTGGATTTGGAGGTCTATAGGGTAATTTGAGGCATTTCGGTGAAAGTTGAAGTTGGATAGTGGAAAGGTTTGACCAATGGTTGGCTTTGGGGATACCGAGGTTGGAATGCAATTTTGAGAGTTGGAACAACTCTGTGATGTCAATTGAGGCTTGTCTGCAAAATTTGGCGTCATTCGGGTTGAATTGATAGGTTTCAGAATGAGTTTTAGAAGTTGGAAGATTTAAAAGTTCATAAGCTCGATTCATGGTGCGATTCATAGTTTCGTCATTGTTTTGATATGATTTGAGACCTCGAGCGGGTCCGTGTTAGGGCATAAAACTTGTTGGTATACTTGGACGGGGTCCCGAGGGCTTCGGATGTGTTTCGAGGTGAGTTTTGAGCGAGTCAGGACATTCTTGGAACTCTGGTATTGTTCTGGTACTTTGAAAATCGGACCTCAGCATATTTTAGCGGACCGCGGAGGAGGGGTGCGGACCGCATATTTTTTCCGCGGCCGCACTCCAGGGAAAATTCTGCAGATCCGCTAGTCCGAATTCAGAAGTCTATATGTTTTGATCTACAAAGAATTTTGAGATAATTTAAAAATAGAAGTTGTAGCTCTTCGTGTCTAATTTTGAGAAAGGTAAAGAAGTCATCATTTGGAAATCTATAGAGAAAGTTATGGCCAAAATACTAAATCCTTATCGTGCAGACACCAAAAGGTGCGGCCGCACCATTTTTTTGCGACCGCAGGAGCTGGGATGTGCGGACGCTCTTGGAATTGTGCGGACCGCATAGTGAGAGTTCAGAGGATGCACTATATAAATGAGGTTTAGGGCATTATTTCACATTTTGGACCTAGGGAGCTCAATTTGTGTCGATTTTTCGTCGAATTTTCAAGAAATTCATCGGAGTAAGTGATTCTAACTCGGATTTGGTTAATATAAATGACTATATCAATGATTTCATCTGATTAGTACTTTGAGGTGAAAATTTGGGAAAAATTGTAGAAACTTCATAGAATGAATTTTTGGGATCTGAATGTCGATTCAAAGTCGGATTTGAGTGAAACTAGTATGGTTGGACTCGTGATTGAATGGGTGTTCATAATTTGTGACTTTTACCCGATTCTGAGTCGTGGTCCCGGGGAGAATTTTTGGGCGTTTTTCCTATTTTCTTTTCTTAGGTTCAATTCATTAGCTAAAGTAGTTACTTGTAGTTATATATACATTATGAAATTGATTTGATTAGATTTGGGCCATTCGGAGTTGGATACTCGTGGCAAGAGCGTGTTTCAGATTGATTTGAGCGGTTTGAGGTAAGTATCTTGCCTAACTTTGTGTGGAAGAACTATCCCTTAGGATTTGAGTCCTTTATGTTGACTATAGTCCGTGTACGCGAGGTGACGAGTGCGTGCTCAGACTTATTTGTGGGGAGTTGGCCTTTTAGGGTTCTTAGGTCTTTATATTTACCGTGTATGAAGTAGTTCTTGATATGTTTGAGTTCCTATTTGCTATTTTCACCTCTACATGCTTTAATTAGAGCCAATTGCTTTAGGATTCACTCTTATTGTGTACTTGACTCTTATTAGATTTAATTGAAGATTTTACTTCTTCCATCGTCATGCTATCTTTTGACAACTGCTTAGCTTCAATTGAGATTATTATTAGCTCATCCTATAATTGTTAAAGTTTTAATTGGAGTTATGGTTATCTTCTGCTGCTTATCCTAATTGAATTGTTGAATATCCTTCGTAATGGCTCAACCTAGAATGGAGTTTAGATAACCTATATCTTAGTTGACTTGCCTTTATTTGGAACTATTTGACTCATGTGGCTTCCTTAAATGTTGACTTGAATATTGTGGAATTGTTGCTACATTTTAGCTTTCCCTTGTTGAGTTGTTCTCTTTACACCTAGCATTCTTTGCTGTGGTTATTCCTTGTGAACGAGTTCTACCGTTTCCTTGTGATAAGTTCTTGAGTTGATTTACTCGCCGTACTTTGTATTACTACCATTGTTGCTTTGTACTTGTTGTGGTGATGTACGAGGTTTTTGCCGTGCTATAACTGTTACCTCTGTTGGTTGCGCTGCATATTTACTTTGGGACTATGGAACATTATTCTGGGAGATTTCCCTGTACTGCATATTTACTTTGGGACTACGGAACGGTATTCCGGGAGATCTCCCAGCACTGTATATTTACTTTGGGACTACGAAACGGTATTCCGGGAGATCACCCAGCACTACATATTTACTTTGGGACTACAGAACAGTATTCCGGGAGATCCCC
Source organism: Nicotiana knightiana (assembly GCA_005239525.1). Taxonomy (NCBI): domain Eukaryota; kingdom Viridiplantae; phylum Streptophyta; class Magnoliopsida; order Solanales; family Solanaceae; genus Nicotiana; species Nicotiana knightiana. The sequence continues at coordinate 8,909 of MDKJ01338150.1, forward strand.
CTGTACTGCATATTTACTTTGGGACTACGGGACGGTATCCTGGGAGATCATCTGTTGTTATATCCGTGTCCGGAGCTACTAATGTTCTATGCTTAGATGTCACAGTGTGACTTATGCTTGAAGGATATTTATTTGAAAAGTTTATATTTGAAAAGTAATTATCTTGAAAGAACTACGTTTGAAGGATATTTATTTGAAAAGTTTATATTTGGAAAGTAATTATCTTGAAAGAACTATGTTGAAGGATATTTATTTGAAAAGTTTATACTTGAAAAGTATTTATCTTGGAAGAATCATGTTTGAAGGATATTTATTTGAAAAGTTTATATTTGTAAAGTATTTATCTTGGAAGAACTATTTTTGAAGGATATTTATTTGAAGAGTTCATATTTGAAAAGTAATTATCTTGGAAGAACCATGTTTGAAGGATATTTATTTGAAGGAAGTATATTTCAAAAAGGAAATTCTTATTTGAAAGGATTATATTCCAAAGACCTATATTCAAAAATTTATGGGTGAAAGATTTATACTTGAATGTTTTGATTAATTTAATTGGAGTTTGTTGGCTAAGACCTGATATGAAAACTACCGCAGTTGCTGAGTTATTACTTGTCTTTACTGTATTTGTGATTTCGGATTTGGGTTGTGTTTCCGTTCTCTCTTCTGTGTCCTTATTATGGGGTTCCGCTGTTACTTGATGTTTTCCTTCCTTATTGCAGTTGCTATATTGTTAGCCATATCACATAGTCTTTAGATAGATATCATGTTCTGTTATTCCTATACTTGTGCTTGTTCGGTTTATTAGATCAGTGGGTGTCTTGACTAGTCCTCATCACTACTTCACCGAGGTTAGTCTTGATACTTACTGGGCACCGCTGTGGTGTGCTCATACTACACTTTTACACATTTTTGTGCAGACCCAGATATTGCTCGTTAATAGTTGTGCTGATTCTTGCTGAGGAGACTCAAGGTAAACCTATCGTCACATTTACAGGCTTCGGAGTCACCTTCCTATTTTGTATTTACACTGTTTTTACTTACTTCCAAACAGTTGTATCTAGAAGTTGTAGTAAGTTCTGTAGAGCTTATGACTTGTACTACCGGTTTTTGGAAAATTTTAAATTCTATAAAGGTTCTATATCAAGATTGTTAGATTTTGTTTTCTTTAGTATTGTTGTATTCAGTAAATGTTAGGCTTACCTAGTCTCTAAGACTAAGTTCCATCACGATACCCAACGGAGGGAAAACGTGACACTATGCAATACCTGGATCTACACAAAAATGTGCAGAAGTGCAGTATGAGCACACCACAGCGGTGCCCAGTAAGTATCAAGACTAACCTCGGTGAAGTAGTGACGAGGAACAGTCAAGACACCTATTGGACTATATAACCTGAACAAGTATAAGTATGGAAATAACAGAGTAGGATAGCTACATAAAGACTACGCAATACAGTAATTTCAATAAGAAAAGAAGACAATAATTACCAGCGGAATGTCCAAATAAATGACACAGAAGCATGAACGAAAACAAATCCAAAATCCAAAATCACAGATACAGGAAGAACAAGTAATTACTTAGCAGCAACGACTGTTTTCACATTAGGTTTTTAGCCAATAAAAACCACATTGGAGACTCATGTGCCAAATAGAGTCAATCTCACATAGAAGGAAAGTAAACAAGATATTTGTCTCTTCTCAAAAATATCAAGAAAAACCTCTTAGCTAATAAGGGTGCTTGACTACATGTATGCTTGTGAAAATGTCTCAGTGAACTATTGAAGCTATCAGTGTGATTGATCAAACAAGTACCAAGGACTTTCGGTAGACTTCTTTCATTTCCGAATTATCTTGCGACAAGTCCTTCTAACATGGTTTATACCCGCTAGTAAACATAAAGAAAGAAATGAACAACACGTAGAATGTTTTCTCACAACTTTCACAAGATAAGACTCACAAAGGTAAATATACCACTACAAGAACATCAACAACAAGAATGCCCCTAGGACATCACGAGTCATCACAAAACAATCCCTGACACAACCTACCTTGTCTCGCCACGTGTGCAATAGTAAAGTAAATGCCCGCCTTGTCTCGCCATACGCGCATAATCATGTTCCCACCTTGTCTCTCCACATGCGCAACCCACACACACACACACACACACACACACACACACACACACACACACACACATATATATATATGTATATATATATATATATATATATATATATATATCCCGCCTTGTCACGCCGCATGTGCAATATCAATAGTAATCGCGGCACGACAGAAACCTCGTGCAAATCCCCATATTAACAACCACACGGTAGAAACCTCATGCATCACAATAACCACAACCGCACGGCAGAAACCTCATGCATCACTACAACAAGTACAACAACAACAATGATAATAATACAAGATACGGTAAATAAATCAGCTCAACAACCTTCGATCATAAGAAAATGGTAAAACTAGTTAACAAGGAAGAACCACAATAATGAAAACTAGGTATGATGAGAACAACTCAACAAGAAATAAAATAACATGTAACAATAGTCCCACACTATGCGGTTCAACAACAAGAAACTAACACGAGTCCAATAATTCCAAATGAAGGTAAGTCCACTAAGGTATAGAACCTCTAAGCTTATTCTAAGGTTGGACAATTACGGGAGAGGTATATCCAATTCAACTAAGATGGGCAGCGAGAAGATCACTATAACTTCAAATAAGGGGGAACATTTACAAAACAGGAATAACTACAACTTCAAACAGGGATAAGCAGTTAGGGAGAAGGAAACATGGTAATGGAAGAGATAACAGTCTCAATTAAGGCACATATGAACCAAATATCAATAAGAGTGGATCATGAAGTAAGTAATTCTAATGAAGCAGGTAAAGGTGAAACTAGTAATTAAGGAATGTAATCATACAAGTACAACTAAATATCCAACGAATACAAGGATCTAGGAACCCTACAAGGCCAATTTTTACCACATAAGTCCGAGCATGTACTCGTCACCTTACTTACATGGACTACAATCAATACAGAAGACCCAAATCCTAAGGGGTAGTTCCTCCACACAAGGTTAGGCAAGATACTTACCTCAAAGAAGACAAACCGATACTCTAAAAGAACTTCTCGGGTGAAATGACCTCCAGACGGCTCAAATCTAACCAAAATAACTTCAAAGCAAAAATAAAACTCCCAAGAAACTATTACAGATCATAAAGGCTCAATCTTTATAAAACTCTAAAAAATCGATCCCAAAAGTTAACCTCGGGCCCGCACCTCGGAACCCAAAATTTTTTATAAAATCCGAACACTCATTCAATTATGAGTCCAACCATACTAATTTCATAAAATTCCGATACCAAATCGATGTTCAAACCCAATTATTCTCTTTAGAAAAGTTTTTGATAAAAACCCCCAATTCTCCAATCAAAATATGAATTAATTCAAGAAATGAACTTCTGTAATCATATTAAAATACAAAAAGTATACTTAGATACTGACCGCCATGAAAAGTCGAGAAGAACGCTGCAAAAATCACCTCAATCGGAGCTCTAGAACTCACGATATGCTCAAAATACCAAAATGACGCGATCTGATTTTTACACTGAGAGATTTTCGCTTTTGTGACAAAAATATCCGCACCTGTGCATTTTCAGCTGTCATTTATGCTTTTGCGGACAATTTTTCGCACTTGTGGCTCCGCAGGTGCGGGCCCAACTTCGCATCTGCGAAGCACCCGCACCAGCTCTCTTCTCTGAGACTAAAATGGGCATAACTTCCTCATACGATGTCCAAATTCGACGATTCTTTTGTTATAGCTCCGTAATTATGATACGGATCTAATGCTTTAATAAACATAGAAATTGTAGCTCATTTGCTTAATATGGTACCATTTATGCTTGAAGAAACGATGCCGAAACATAAAAAACGAGCGCAACACAACCCAAACCTATCTGAAACTCACTCGAGCCCCTCGGGACCCCGTCCGAACATACCAAATAAGTTAAATAACCTAACACGTATCGAGGCCTCAAATCACATCAAACAACGACGAAACTAAAAATTGCACAATGAATCGAATTTATGAACTTCCAAATCTTCCAACTTCTAAAACTCGTGCCGAAACCTATCAAACCAACCCGGAATGACGTCAAATTTTGCAGGCAAGTCCCAATTGACATAATAGAGTCGTTCCAACTCTCGAAATCGCATTTTGACCCCGGTATCACCAAAGTCAACTATTGGTCAAACCTCCACCTTCCAAACTTCAACATTTCCAACTTTCGCCGAAATGCTTCAAATCATCCTACAGGCCTCCAAATCCAATTCCGGACGCACGCCTAAGTCCAAAAATACCATAGGAAGCTAATGAAATCATCTAAAACCCATTCCGGAGACGTTTACACAAAAATCAAATTCCGGTCAATTCTTACTGTTTAAGCTTCCAAAACTTGAATCCTTCTTCCGAATTGACTCCAATAATCCGGTAACTGAATTCAACCACGCACGCAGGTCGATATACATAATATAAATATGCTCAAGGCCTTATGCCGTCGGACGAAACATAAATTCTCAAAACGACTAGCCAGATCGTTTTAACAATTCTTAATATATGTAGTTTAAACAAATTTTGATTTTTAATCATAGATGTTCTTCTTCTTGAAAAGGCCATGAGTCTTTCATATTATGAGAACTCTAGGTGGTAGAAACATTGTCCGTGTTAGAGGATGACGCGTTAGCTGGATCAACACTAATTAAACTTTCAGTAATCCGCCGTCTTTTCAATTCACCTTTATTTGCACGTCATATTGCCAAAAATGCCTCTTTTTAATCAAGTGGCATCCGTCTATATAATTCACATCTTCCTAGCCCTTTTGACATCACGTATTTTTCCAAAGGTCTGGTCATTGTCATGATTTATATCCGCAATTAAGGAGGCTTTTCTATTTATCAACGATGATTGACATGCGTACAAGATATGTAAGTTAAATTGTATTGGCATATACCACAAACAAAGTATTGAAAAGAGTTAAAGTATGATTGAAACGACCTGAATGAATAAAATGAATAAGTCTTTTACTCATTAAAAATAATAAAGACAAACAAATGAAAAACGAGAACAGACATATCACATTGTTTATCTTAATACGAAGAAGTTAAGTGGAAAAAATTAAATTCAGTAGAAAAGCAGTACTTACCACACAGTGATTTGATATTAAAAGGCACGCACTGACAGCTATCACAACACAACAAGAGCGAAACCTGTAATGAAAACAAAACAAATCAAACTAGAAAAGTGTCAGTAATAGGCAACCGTGACCAGAAAAAGATAGATAATATCAAAATTACAAAGAGTAAGAGACATATCACATTGTTTATCTTAACATCCTCACTATTTATATCAGTTTATATATAATAGATGAAATCTGAATGTGCATGCATTTTGCTATACAATTTCTCACGTTACAAACATTAGAACTACTAAAACTTATGTGCTTGCTGATTATTTGTCAGAAGTACCTTTTCGTCGATGTTAATTAAAAGCTGGAGCAGTCATATTGGACATTTAAAATTCAGAAGGGTCATTTTTCGAAGTCCGTTAAAGCAAATAAATATTACCATGAGCTGTTTGTCTCATAAATACATTTTTCAGATTACATTTCGAAACTCTACAATATGTTTTCTATGTTGTTAGTTATTATTAACCGTCAAATTCAAAACATAAAGCAAGATCATACAAAAGTAACAGAAGAATGGGGTTAAGCCAAAGAAGAAGTGTAAAAAATAAAATCTAAGAAGACACTACTAATATCGTATAAGTGGTTTCTATATGTTGAGTGAAAAGAAAAAATCTTTTATTTACGGGCTAATGAAAAAATAAATTAGTGTATAGGTATGGACTCATCAAATGTAGCCAACAACTTTTTTCCAAAGGTCGAAGCAACAATTCGCCCATGAATACGTAAAAGAATTACCAACAACTAATCAACAATAACTTTCTTAAGCCAACTATTTTCTGATGAACTAACACCAACAGATACTTTTGAATATTACAGAGAAGAATGATGACAAAAAAACATTAATTATAAAGAATTGAAATAAAAAATCTCATGTAAATATGTAACAAAAAAGAGTAAAAAGAAAGAAGAGAGGAACAGAGAGAAGTCCCGCAAAGAAAACTCTGGTCATCAAGGTTCTTCCGGTGCTTATTTCAGCGCCATGCCAGAGAGTTCATACCGTCCACCACCTATTCAGGGTCCTTCGGGTGGGTCTTCAGGTCATCAGGGATAGACGTCACGACAACAGATCACCGCACCGAGAGGTTGTTTTGAGTGCGGGGATCTTGGTCATGTGCAGAGATATTGCTCTAGGCTTCGGGGCAAGGCAGTGCAACATGGTCAGCAACCCATGATTTCTGCTCCACCAGTTGCGCCAGCTATCTAGGGTGCATCAGTATTCTTTGTAAAGAAGAAGAATGGGACCATGCGGATGTGCATTGATTACTGCCAGTAAAACAAAGTTACCATCAAGAACAAGTACCCGTTGCCGCGCATTGATGATTTGTTTGACCAGTTGTAGGTTGCTAAGGTGTTTTCTAATATTGAGTTGAGATCGAGGTACCATCAGTTGAAGATTCGGGACTCAGATGTTCCGCATATTGCCTTCTGTACTAGGTATGACCATTATGAGTTTCTAGTAATGTCCTTCGGCTTGACCAATGCCCCAATGATGTTTATGGACTTAATGAACACGGTGTTCAGGCCTTATATCGATTCCTTTGTCATTGTCTTCATTGATGACATCTTGACTTACTTACACATATTGAGGGAGCACGAGCAGCATTCGGGAGTAGTGCTCCGGACTTTGCGGGAACAGAAGCTGTATGCTAAGTTCTCAAAGTGTGAATTTTGGTTGAATTTTGTGGCATTCTTAGGATATGTTGTATCAGGCGAGGATATTAAGGTGGATCCCAAGAAGATTGAGGTATTTCAGAGTTGGCCTCGTCCTACGTCGGCGACCGAGATAAGGAGTTTCTTGGGGTTAGCATGGTATTGCCGCCGGTTTGTGGAGGGCTTTTCATCCATTGCAGCACCTTTGACTAGATTGACCCAGAAGGGTGCTCCGTTCCGATGGTCCGATGAGTGTGAGGTGAGCTTCCAGAAGATCAAGGAAACTTTGACCACAACACCATTTATGGTATTGCCTTCCGGTTCGGGGATGTATACAGTTTATTGCGACGCTTTACGCGTTGTCTTGGGATGTGTATTGATGCAGGAGAGGCGAGTTATTGCATATGCTTCACGTCAGCTGAAGCCCCATGAGAAGAACTACCCTGTGCACAATTTGGAGTTGGCCACGATTGTTAATGCTCTTAAGATTTGGAGGCATTACTTATATGGGGTGTCTTGTGAGGTTTATACCGACCATCGTAGTTTTCAGCACTTGTTCAAGCAAAGGGATCTCAATTTGAGGAAGTGCAGATGGATTTAGTTTTTAAAGGACTATGACATAACTATTCTTTATCATCCGGGCAAGGCTAATGTAGTCACGGATGCCTTGAGCAGGAAGGCAGAGAGTATGGGTAGTTTGGCATTCATATCAGAAGAGGAGAGGCCACTAGCTTTGGACATTCAGTCCTTGGCTAATATACTTGTGAGGTTGGACATTTCAGAGCCCAGTCGAGTCCTTGCATGTGTTGTTGCTTAGTTTTCATTATTGGGGCAGATCAATGGCCGACAGTTTGATGATCCGTCATTGGCAGTTCTTAGAGAGACGTCACTACAGGGTGGTTCCAAAGAGGTTTCTATTGGCGAGGATGGTGTCTTGCGGCTTCAGGGTCGTATATGTGTTCCTAATGTTGATAGCTTGAGGGAGAGGATTCTAGAGGAGGCACACAGTTCTCGGTATTCTATTCATCCAGGTGCTACGAAGATGTATCGGAATCTGAGACAGCACTATTGGTGGTGGCGGATGAAGAAGGACATAGTTCAGTATGTTGTTAGGTGCCTAAATTGCCAGCAGGTTAAGTATGAACGCCAGCGGCCAGGAGGCCTACCCCAGCAGATGACTATACCCGAGTGGAAGTGGGAGCACATCACTATGGATTCGTGGTTGGGTTGCCGCGGACCTTGCCGAAGTTTGACGCAGTTTGGGTCATTGTTGACCAGTTGACCAAGTCGGCACACTTCATTCCAGTTTCCACTACTTATACTTATGAGAGGTTGGCTCAGATTTACATTCGAGAGATAGTCCGGTTGCACGGTTTGCCTGTTTCCATTATATCAGATAGAGGTCCTCAATTCACTTCACATTTCTAGAGAGCTGTACAGAGTGAGTTGGGTACCCGAGTAGAGCTCAGCACTGCGTTCCATCCTCAGACCAACGGGCAGTCAGAGCGGACAATTCAGATCTTGGAGGACATGCTTAGGGCCTGTGTGCTTGACTTTAGGGGACAATGCGATCAATTCTTGCCTTTGGTAGAGTTTTCTTACAACAACAGTTATCAGTCCAGCATCGAGATGGCTCCGTTTGAGGCTTTATATGGTCGGCAATGCCGTTCTCCCATCAGTTTCTTTGAGCCCGACAAAGCTAAGTTATATGATACAGATTAGGTGAAAGATGACTTGGAAAAGGTAAGGTCCGTTCGGCTCCACACAACACAGTCCAGGTAGAAGATTTACACGGATCAAAAGGCGCGTGATGTATCATTTATGGTGGGCGAGAAGGTCCTCTTAAAGGTATCGCCGATGAAGGGTATTATGAGATTCGGGCAGAATGGCAAGCTGAGCCCCAGGTTTATAGGCCTATTTGAGGTATTACGGTGAGTTGGGGAGGTTTCTTATGAGCTTGCTTTACCCCCAGCTTATCAGGGGTTCATCCGGTATTTCACGTGTCTATGATTCGGAGGTATCACGCTGACTTATCTCGTGTGTTAGATTTCAGCACTATTCAGCTAGATGAGAGCTTGGCTACGAGGAGGATTCGGTTGCTATTGTTGATAGACACGATCGCTAGTTGAGGTCCAAGAGGATTTCCGCAGTGAAGGTCCAGTGGAGGGGACAACTAGTCGAGGAGGCGACTTGGGAGTCCGAGGAGGACATGCGGAGCAGATATCCACACTTATTCAGCACTCTAGGTATGATTCTAGACCCGTTCGAGGACGAACATTTATTTAAGAGGTGGAGAATGTATCGACCCAATCGGTCGTTTTACTTTATAGAACCCCGTACCCCCAAATAAGACTTCCCGTACTTTCTCTTTCTGATTTATGACTTGCGGGGGGTTGGTTCGGGATTTGGGGGAGTTTTGAGTGAAATCAGAACACTTGATTCCTTAAGGTTGTCTTAAAAGACCAAGTTTGAATTTGGTCAATATTTTGAGTAAACAACCTCAAAATCAGGATTTGACGGTTCCAATAGGTTCGTATGATGATTTCGGACTTGGGCGTATGTTCGGATCCGGTTTTGGATGACCCGGGACCGTTTCGGCACCTAATAGTGAAAGTTGGTTCTTGAACGTTTTAGAAGTTCTTTAAATTTGGTTTGGAACATGTTTTGGTGTTATCGAGGTCCAAATAGAAATTCGAGGCCGAGAATAGTTTTGTACTGCCATTTAAGACTTGCACGCAAAATTTGGTGTCATTCCGAGTAGTGTAAGTACGTTTCGGCGCATTGGAGGTGAGTTGAAGAACTTGAAGTTCTTAAGTTTGATTCAATTGGTTTTGGGGTGCGATTCTTAGTTTTAATGTTGTTTCGGGCGTTCCGAGAGTTTGAGCGAGTTTGTTTTATGGTTCCAAACTTGTTGGTATGTTTGGATAGGGCCTCGGGGGCCCCAGATTCCATACGGACGATGTGCAAGTTGAGTCTAAAGCTCAACAGAGCTGCTGGTGCATCAAATCTGGTGTGCCCGCACCTGCAAGCCTTTGCTCGCAGGTGCGAGCCAAGCTCCGTAGGTGCGACGCAAGGAAGGGAGCCTAGTTTCCAGAGATGTGGGTCCTACTCTGCAAAAGCGGGACAGCAGAACCGGAAGCCAACCCGCAAGTGCGGCCCCAGCCAGCCCTGCCAACTCCGTAAAAGCGGACACCTGGTCTGGAGGTGCGAAAATCGCTGGGGCAGTGAGGTTCTTTTATTACGGACTTAGGCCATTTTTATTCATTTCCTTCCACCCTTGGGCGATTTGAGAGCTTCGAAGGAGGGGATTTCGATCTATCATTGTGAGGTAAGTAATCTCTACTTAACGTGAGTTTAATACATAGATTTTGGGTAGATTTTAACATGAAAATTGATAGAAATCATGGGTTTAGATGAAAACCCTAGGGTTTGATCAAAAAGAGAATTTACCACGAAAATGACCGTGAAACTTAGAAGAAATAATATATTTATGTTCTTTGGGTTGTGGGTAACGACTTTCTTTGAAAATTTCCGGAATCCGAGCATGTGGGCCCGAAGGTGAATTTTCGGAATCTTGCAATTTGGGTTGGGAAATCATTTTAATATTGAAGATATGAACTTTTGAGCTTAGATTAATTAGTTTATGTAATGTTTGACTAGTTTCGTAAATGGCTAAGTTCACCTATTTGAAGAATTTATTAGCATACTTGACTGTAAAATGAGATATTGTATTTCCTTGAAGCTATTTGCTATTTGTGGATCGCGCCGAGCGCCTCGGTAGTAAATAGATGCACCTATGGTTTGGGCCGTTCGACCCTCCGGAAGTGCACAATTTAATATTATGTTGGATCGGGCCGTACGACCTCCGCATAACTTGCGCATGATAATTCTTTGGTACATCCTATGATTGTTATTGCTTAAATGTCTTGAAATGTAACCGTTGCATGATGATCCCGACATTAGTAATTATAGATATTAAAGAAGGACTTATATCTTCCTGTCCTTAAGCTTTCAGTATTTTTTTCATGCAAATCCTTGCTTAGTATAACATTTTAATATATTATTGTTAGCCCTGGTGAGTGTCAAGTCGACCCCTCGTCACTACTTCTTCGAGGTTAGATTGGATACTTACTAGGTACATATTGTTTATATACTCATACTACGCTTTTGCACTTAATTGTACATGATCTGAGGCTGATGCATCTGGTTGCCCACCCGGCGCTCATACTTGATATCTGTTCGAGACTTCACGGTGAGCTGCCCCTTTTCTGAGCCGTTCATCAGCATTGCCGGAGTTTCTCTTTTGGTTGTAGCTGTCTATACTATCTCAGACAGTAAGATATTCATCTTTTTTACACTCTACTAGTTGCCCACATACTTGCGACACTAGATCTTGGCACACACATTAGTAGACAACTATTTTTGAGGTTGTAACTCTATATTTATGATTTCCTCTAGTGGTTCTCGCATTTTTGTCCTCGAAATTCATTAATTACTAAATGCTTTGAATTTAAGTAAAGTTAGTTGTTAGGGATTCTTAATAAAATAGGATAAAATCACTAAGTTGTTCACGGGTTGCTTGTCTAGCAATGGGGCAGGACGCCATCATGGCCTGACGTGAAATTGGGCCGTGACAGAGCGCGTCCGGAATGTGATTTGAAGGTTCTTAGTAGAATTAGGCTTGAATTGGCGAAAGCGAAATTTTTTGAAAATTTGACCAAGAGTGGAAAATTTGATATTGGGGTCGGATTGGATTTTCGGAAATTGGAGTAGGTTCGTGGTGTCATTTATGACCTATGTGCAAAATTCGAGGTTAATCAGATGTGGTTTGATAGGTTTAGGCATCGTTTGCGGAATTTGAAAGTTTAGAAGTTCATTAGGCTTGAATCCGAGTGTAATCCATGCTTTTAATGTTGTTTGAGTAGATTTGAGGGTTAGACGAAGTTCAGATCGGGTTATAAGACTTGTTAGTATGTTTGGTTGAGGTCCTAGGGGCCTCAGGTGTGTTTCAGATGCTTAACGTATTGAAATAGGGACTTAGGCAATTGCTGAGTTTTCTGGTGTTTCGCACTTGCGGTGGGGAGACTCCAGGTTTGGACACGCCCGTGTAGAAGGGGATTCACAAGTGCGGTTTGGTCAACTTGGTCTGTGAGCACATGCGCGAGAAGGGGAGCTGCATCTGTGCATCCGCAGATGCGGAAGATGGAGCAAGAATCGTAAGGGATCGCAGAAGCGGACAAGGGTCCGCAGGTGTGCACACGCAGGTGCGACCACCTGATTGCAGAAGCGGGAATCATGATTTTAAGTGGAATCTGCACTTGCAATGGATGTTCCGCAGGTGCGCCATCGCAGATGTGAAAGTGTGGTTCGCAAATGCGTAAAGCCAGGGCAGGACATATAAATGTGAGACTTCGAGATTTTTCACCATTTTAACTATTTTGAACTCGGATTTTGGATGATATTTAGATGGATTTTGAAGTGATTAATGAGGTAAGCTCCTTGTATCCATTTATCTTCAATAATGATGTTTCCTCACTGATTTTGCACCTAGTTGGTGAGTTTTTGAGGTGAAATTTGGAGTTTTAAGGCTTGAGAATTGGTGAGTGAGCTTTGGGGATTTGGATGACCAAATGGTGTCGGATTTTGATAAATTTAGTATGGTTAGACTTGTGAATGAATGGGCTTTCGAGTTTTCTGACTTTTGTCGGATTTCGAGAAGTGGTCCCAGGGGCCGGGTTGAGCCAATTTCGGATTTTGGCTTATAATTTCGTGTATGTTATTGATTTCTCTAGCCTATATTAATTATATCGTACTTCTTGTAGATAGATTCGGGGCGTTTGGAGTCAGATTCGAGTGGCAAAGGCATTTCAGAATAGGATTTTGCGCGGTTTGCAGCAAGTAACAGTCTTAAATCTGGTCCTGAGAGTATGAAACCCCGGATTTTGGTATGATGCGATTACTTTGGAGGTAACACACATTCTAGGTGACGGGCGTGCACCGTGGGGGATTGTGACTTGGTCCATCCCGTGAAACTGTAAAGTCGAATAGCTTATTGTTAATTACATGTTCCCTCTATCTTCTAGAAAGTTGACTACCATTCATGTTAGAAACTATGCTTAGGCCATATGATATCACTGTTGGGACTCGCAACTGCCGTGTACTTGTTGAATTAGCTGCTATTTGGTGTCTTGTACTCAGTCACAGTTTTACTTGCGTATCATATCTCCGTCTCCTCTAGTTTTCTTGTTGATACCTGTTATTATCTCTTTTTGGGATGATTGGTATGATTTCTGAGAGCCCGAGAGATTGGAGAGGTTAGTGACTGAGATAGGGCCTGAGTACTGATCTATGAGCTATGTGAGTGTATATGGATTGGGTTTCACGCCGCAACGAGCCCTAGGGATGCATGTATATGGATCGTGTTGCACGCCGCTACTAGCCTTATGGATAGTTATATGATCGGATCGGGCTGCATGCCGTATCAATATAGCACTTGAGTTGAAGGAGCCCATCCGGAGTCTGTACACCCCCAGTGAGCGCAGGTACCTATTGAGTGTGAATATTGAAGGTTGAGAGCCGAGTGTTTGAGCTATTGAGATCTTGAGTAGCTGTTACCCTAAAAGGTTGCATTTGTTTCCTTTATTGCTGCACTTAGCTGAATTATGTCATTGTTCTGAACTTCTGGAAAGTATTGTATTCGATTTTACCTAAACTTAGTAAATGTGAAACTTACTTGACTTAAATTGCCAGAATTGAATCATGCATACTTTCATTTCTGAAATTGCTGAAATGAACTGTAATTATATAGCTCGTCACTACTTCTCAGTTCCTTATTTATTATTGTTTCTTACTGAGTTGGTTGTACTCATGCTACACCCTGCACTTCATGTGTAGATCCAGGTGTTTCCGGTCACGAAGGACGTTGATCTTGTGCGTGGTTGAGTATCGGAGATTCACGAGGTAGCTGCCGACGTTCGCAGTCCTTGTCTCTCCTTCCTTGTTATCCTTCTTCTTTTGTATTGGCGTTTTGACACAGACTCTTGTAGTCACTATTTCTTAGTCTGGTTGTTTAGATGCTCATGACTCGGTGACACCCCGATGTTTGGGGCTATTTTCCGCGATATATTTTGAGTTTAACTCCTGTTTTTATGAAAACTTTGTCTTATTAAAGCTTTGATTTATCTTTTGCAAAATATTGAAAGTATTTTAAAAACCGGCTTGCCTAGTACCATTGTTAGGTGCCATCATGACAGGTTAGGATTTTTGGGTCGTGACAAGAAGATGAATTAAACCCACACAAGTCCTTCAAAATATACCGTAACTGGGGGTAAATAAATGTCTAAAAGAAATTGTCGGAGAGTTCTGGGATATTGGGGGTTTGTATGGATAAAAAGTAGATGAAAGTGGCAGAGAGCCGGAGACTTCTACAATATTGTAGTGTTGTTGTGGGGTTTATATATATATATATATATATATATATATATATATATATATATATATATATATATATATTAATAAATTGGTAGGTAAAATAACAAGTTTGTCCTTGGTCGACTATCTTTGCCTTTTCTACATAATAAAATACACTCTTGTTTACTTGGAACATACTACATAACTGATTTTAATATTTTAAAGCATTATTTGATATTAGAGAAATTTTCATAAATCAATACAGTTTAGAGCCAAATTACCATAAGTAACTATAGTTTGTCCAAATATCTTTCGTTACTACTGTTTAATTGTTACTATCTTGTATCACTTGTATTCATTCGTTCTAAAAAGTAGCGGCTCAATAAGATTGGAGGCCTAAAATCAAAATATAATTGGAGGCCTTTTTTGAAACAACATTCATATATACATTTTTATTTGAAGTCTATTTTTTCTAGCTTTTTGAGATGTAAAATTATTAATAATTTCTTTTATAAACCATTTAATCTCTCGTAAGATATTATTGATCTTAGGAAATATAACCATATTCAAGAAGTTAATAACCTGATATCAAAATAATTACTTGAATTTCCAATATTCTTTTTGCAATTCTTGAAATCTGAAAACAGATAAAAATGCACAATATAGCTTATTCATTATCCCCAGCTCTTCTGATCGTTAAAAAAATATTATAATTTTTTAATGGAACAATATTTTCATGATCCCAAATCTAAACTGGTCGTGATGGCACCTATCGTGGTACTAGGCTAGTCAAATTTACCAAAAATAACATAAGGTTCCCATTTAATACAGAAATTGTCCTATGTTTCATAATAACTTCTACTTTTAAGCATTCCAAGCAATAAAAAAATGATCGGAACGTCTAAACACAGCCCCAAGATCTGGAGTCAACCATCATGAGCATCTAAGAAGTGATACAGTCTAATATAAACTCTCTACTACAACAAGTCTGGGAAGTAAAGTAAAATGACAGAGTAGGCTGCGGACGCCGAGTAGCTACCTCACAATCTCCAAATAATGCTACAAATGGGGTAGCTCAACTATCGCTCTGCCCCGATACCTGAATCTGCACACAAGATGCTGAGAGTAACGTGAGTACGACAACTCAGTAAGTAACAACCGTAAATAAAGACATGAGTGCAGTGACGATCATTTAAGTCATAATTTAACAAAATAAGTGTCAACAAAGGTAAATAAGTCGGGTCAAGGTCTACATCGACCATATACTTCACAAATTCTAGTTATTCGTGCAAAATTTTTATAAAACAGTAATTTTCTTTTGTTCAAAAGGCTCAGTGTAAAGAAGAGTGAGAAAACAATGAATTTCACAAAGTAACAACCTCTCAGGCACAATGTCACTCATAAGTAAGGTCTCTCAGTCACTCGTGACTCCATTATCAGTATTCAATGTTCAAACTTAGCACTCTCACTCCACAGGTACCATGTATCCACACAACCCGCTGCGGCACCCAGCCCGACGCACATAACATATGTTGCGGTGTGCAGCCCGATCCAAATAATATATACATATGCTGCGGCGTGTAGCCCGATCCAAATAATATATATATATATATATATAT
>ML437589.1:2744-34726 GCA_005239525.1 Nicotiana knightiana
TGCACACGCAAGTGTACGTGGTCGACAAGTAATATAGGAATTGAAGTCCAGATATCGTACCCACAGGGACTTGTGATTAACTATCCACTAAACTAAACTCAAACAAATATTTAACTAGAATTAATCTAAAATAGTAAATCAAAAGATTAAATAGACAACTAACTTAAAGATGAATTCAAGGTAAATTGATATTCTAGAGTTATGGGTTGTTAAACAATCACGTTCACTTAAATCGTAAGATTAATTTACCTAGTTTATTGATTGACGAGGTTAATATTGCTCGTAGCCTTCTCCCGAAGTACAACTCGCCTATTCAAGCTAACCTAACGCCTATAAATTAGGATTAACAAGAATGCATCAATAATTCCCGTATAATAACCAAGCAAGGCGATTAGGTATATTCCTATCCTAACCGCAAATCCGCTCCCCTGAAGGGTTAAGATCTTGCTCTACCCAATCTTATATGCAATCTAGAATTCCCTCTCCCGAGTTCAACCCTAGATTCNGATCTTTCTCTACCCAATCTTATATGCAATCTAGAATTCCCTCTCCCGAGTTCAATCCTAGATTCGTAGATAGTATTCAATTGGTGATCAAGCAATCAAATAATTAAGCGCAAGATTGAATAAATAAACCAATATGATAAAATAATAAGAACAATTCAAGCTTCAAACTACAACGTTCATGTAGCACCCAAAACTCTAGAACTAATAAACTATGAAATTAAAGGAAGAGAAGAGAAGAAAAACTAGGTAGAAGCCTCCTTCAAGTGTGGTGTGTGTTCCTCCACGTCAAATCCCCCACGTGAATCCTCCCTCAAAGTTGTGTTTTTGGGACTATTTATATGTTTGGGACAAACCCTAAATGTGTAGGATACGTCTAGTAAAACCGGGAAACACTTAAAACCTTCAAAACTCGGATTGGACCAGACCATGGACCCCAAGCGTTAAGCCCCAAACGCCCAGCTATAGCCAGGCCAGGCCTAGCGTTAGGGCTCTAACGCCCAGCTATAGCCAGGTATGACCAGGCTTTATGGCTCAAACGCCCGGCTATAGCCCGGGTCACTCCTTTTCGACTCTTGAGCGTATTTTTGACATTTATGCATCCATTTAGCTCGGCTTCCATCTCCAATTCACCTACACATGAAATAGACTCCATTATGAACATATGACGTGTATTTTTTATCATTAACGCACATAAAATGTAAGGTACATAATGCTTTAAACCATGAATTCTAGCCACGCATCACCTTTTCTTTTCATCAATTCTTTTTTTTTTTTGAACCTTTCATCATTTTGAATTTCCTTGTCTCTCCCCAAAACTTATGTTTATGACTATTTTTCATCATGAATGCTAAGGAAAGATTAGGTGCCAATAATGGGTCATTATAGAACAGATGAAGGTTGGTAATTTGGTTATTGAATGAAAAAAAGGCTTAGGCTTAAAGGGGCTGACTAAGGATATTATAATGGTAGGCTATGGAAGTTTTTCAAATTCAAATGGGACAAAGGAGAGCCTATAATCACTTCTTAAGCCGATCTACACTTAGAATTTAGCCTAGAAAAACATTCGGGGTAAGTTCTAGACTCGTTGGCACGAAACTTGGACTTGCAATTCAAAACCTCACCCCTCAAACTACTGGATTGTTAAAGAGAATAGAGTCGAGGGCCCACAACAACCGTAGCTAATGATTGAAACTCCCATATGGCCACAGAAACCACTTGATGATAATTTTAGTCAACTCAAGATTCTAAGGTCACAACTAGAGCTAATCTCGTCATAAACTTGTCTCTAACCATGAGGTCGAAGGTAAATATGTTGATGCCAAGTGAATCTTGCTTGAGTCACTTTTATTCATTACTACCATATGTCAAAACAAAAGGAAAAACAGACTCAATCCCTTAAGAAGGTTGTCACGCCATCCATCATTGGGAAGAGCCACTCGGTTCACACAAATTCCACCTTTGGAAATTACCATGCCATTAAGAAAACCAAAGGCTTATTGATCATGAAAAAAAATGTAAAAAGAAGCTACTAAAGGAAGTAAGAAGCTAACTTATTACGGAAAATTACAAAAGAAGTTATAAAGTAAAAATACGCAAAGTAAAATGAATATGTACAATGGGGGATGGAAAAATATACACAAAATGGGGATGAATGTATACATGGAAAGGTAATTTTATATACATACCAAAAGTAAAAAGTACGAAAATGAAAGTACGATAAGTAGAAAATAAAAAGTAGTATCAAAGTTATTACAGACCAATCATCCAAATCATCATATCAAAATAAGGCCACCCCTCCCCCCAAATAAAAATTAGCATTTTCCTCAATGCTAAAAGCAAAAATAGAATAGGGGAAGGATAGAGAGTAAAGAAAACTCCCTATGAGGCCTCTATCTGCATGGGGTCACTGGTGGGGTCCTGTGGCTGGCTAAAGTTGTCACCTCCCTTAGGGTCCTCCAGCTGAATCTCCAAGTCATCAGTCTGAGGAATCACCACTCTCCTCACCGGCTCTCTGTCACCCTCCTGCTCTGGTATCTATGCTTTCTGTGCTGCAAGGGCAGTTTCTCCCATAAGTATATCTAGAGGAATGTCGCCGGCAGAAGTGAGCTTCGCCACCTCCTTCTTCAACTCTTCTTGAACCTTCTTCACTTTCCTCACCTGTTTGTCTAGCTCCTTGATTACTTTTTCATGCTTACCCAGAGACCCAAGAATCTTCTTCTGGTGTTCAAGAATACTCTTCAATGATTCCTCCACTGATGGAGGCACCTGGAGCTATGCTGGAACTGCATGAGCTGCTACGGCATTGGACAAGGCATATAGATTTAATGTAGCTACCTGCATCCAGTTGTTGATGCCGGCCAAAGTATGATTTACCCTCAGCTCAATCTGAGGGTAAGCTGATGAAGATGGCACTGATGGAGGTATCAAAGTAGATGGCCCGGAAGGTGGATGTGGCATGGAAGTAGATGACCCCTTGGCTGTGGAAGTCTCGGACCTAGTGGCCACCACCCTTGGCTCTTCAGACTGGCCAGTGGAGGTGGTGGCTCTGCCCTTCGACTTTGGGTTGTCCGGACCCTGAAGGCTATACTAGGAGAATGGCCTCTTTGGCTCGCTTTGGTGTCAAAGTCCCTTCCTTCTTCTCCGTGGTCCTCTAGGAACATGGTAAGGAAGTTTTGGAAGGGATATGATCTTTCATCCTTGCCAATTGATCTGGTAATCACTCTGGCCATAATATTCCCCACATTGATCAGGAACCCCACCATGATAGCCCCTACAATAATCGCCCGGGAGACCTGCATATCACTGTCATGCGTAGTAGGGTCTATTCGGCTACATACAAAATTAGACCACTCCTTTGATTTGAAGCTTAGAGTGTTTTTGAAGATTGGGACCCCGGGTGTCAGCCAAGACGGAGTAGTCCCAGGAATGGCTATCACCGATGCAAGCCAAGCGTGGGCTAATTCATGCAGAGCCACCTTCTCCAGATAGAGCGACTCATCCTCATCATTGAACCAACATAGTCATTTAAGGTCTTGCCATCAAACATGATCTTCTTGTTCCGGACCTTGGTCAAATACGTGCCCTTTTTGATGTGGGCGACATTTGCATAGGATTCCTTGACCAAATACTCATTGGCCTCCGGTAGGTTGTTGGTGAAGAAATTCCACCCCACTTTGTCATTGAAGTGCCTCTTGATATTAGGGTTGTGGGGTAGAATATCTCGCTCAATGAAGACCCTATCAAGTGTGAATGAACTTTGAGGCCACCATTCCCGTAACTTGTGGTAGGCCTTCTCACTGACGAAACGGTCTTCCCATACTGCTAGGTTCCTTGATCTCAACATTCCCCCAGCCCGGGTTTCACCACCTCTCCCGTCATCCGGGACATCTTCGTCACTATCAAAATTCACTGGAGCCGCTGTGGAGGCTGGAGTTGTAGCAGTTGGGGCAGGTGGTTTTGGAGTCTCGCTACCTCCTTCTGAGCCCTCAGACGACCCAGACAAGGAGGTAGATCCATCGACGAGGTGGAAAGGCTGGAATTGTGCCTCTTGTTGATTCTGGGAAGCTTCTCCCTCCGAAATCTCTCGAGAGGGGACATATTCACTAGTCTCCGAAGTGGGCTTCCGGAGGGTCTATTTATTACCAATGACTTTTTATGAGCTAGGGGTGATGTTTGTTTTCGTCTCCCCCGGCCCCAGGAGGAATCTCCCCTCCCTTGTTGTTTTTCTGGACCACCTCGAGATCTAACCATTATCTGCATACACAATCAGTGAAAGCTCAGTAGTAATGTTTTTCAATCAATTATTAGATGAAAGCAGATAAATGATCACTGTGTTTAATAGAGAAGTGGTCCGCTGGCAGCGAAAGAGGGGTCACGGTTGCGGACTGGCTACCGCTGACCGCGAAAATCTGAGCGCGATCGCGAAATACTGGGGTTCAAACTACCCAGTCTCTGAAGTAGGAACACCGCTTACCGTAAAAATCTGGGCGCGATCGCGAAAGAAGAAACGCCGACTGCATAAAAATGAACGCGGCCGCGGACCCAGTTGCATGATTCTCTGAAACTTAGAAGTGCGGTGTGCGTAATTATCAGTGCATCCGCAAAAAGGCTATCGCGGACCGCAAAAAAATCATCGCAGCCACGAAAACATATCTGGCTCAGTACGTACACATGAACGCAGACCAAAAAATTTGGGTTGCGGTCCGTGGAATTCAAATACTACGAGCACTAAAGAAAATTTCATGACCTAGGGTTTTGTTCACTTAGCAAAAATTTTGCAATTAGGTGGTAAAATGAACACCCCCATCCCCCATTAGGCATTAAAATCAATTACCCAACCAGTTTTATCTTCAATGTAGCATGATTATGATTCTTGGCATGTATTAACCCTAATTAGAAAGTAAAATTGAAACTATCTAAAAAGAAAAAAGAAAGAACTAAAATTAAGACATAGAAATTGAGCATACCGGTTGTTTGATTTGTTGTAGAAATTAACTCTTGAATAATGAGATGACTCTAGATGCAAACACGAAGGAGATGAACAGTGCTATGGGGCTTTGAGGGGTGAAGGTTCGAAAAGTTTAAAAGGAGGAGGGCCATCCTATTTATTTAAACCTAAGGGCCCACCGACCTACCTGGGTGCGGCCGCAGAATTTCATCGCGGTCCGCGCTCTTAGACTTTTGAAGAGCTACTGCTTCACCAACTCCGTTGAGAGAAGAAAAAGATGTGGGACCACGAAACAAGCACCGTTGTCCACATAATAACCCACACGGACGCGAATTGAACTTCATAGAGTTACCATTCTGGACTTTTCAAGTCCGCATCCGTTACATATATATGCCTCCGCGAAACAGCTTCCGCTGACCGCGAAATTTTGAGCGTGGTCAGCGATCCAATTTCAATACTTAGCCAAATTCCAGTATCAGTTTTGCACTGCATAAACAATTCCTACACAAATATCACAACCAGTTAGTTCAAAAGAGCCTAACCTAAGAAGAAAAATGAAAAAGAAAGAAAAAACACTTGGGTTGCCTCCCAAGAAGCGCCTGATTTAACGTCACGGCACGACACAGGTTACCATCATCATTGAAATTTGATCAAGGCCACCACATGGATGTCATCAAACTTGCCAAAATAATGCTTCACAGGTTCCCATTAACCTGGAAGATTTCACCATTTTTTTTCTTCAAGTCAAGAGCACCAAAAGGTGTTACATGCACTACCTCAAATGGGCCACTCCATTTGGACTTAAGCTTTCCCGGAAACAGATGTAACTGGGGGTTGAAAAGAAGGACCAAATCACCCTCTTTGAATTCCTTGCTTCGGGCATATTTTTCATGCAAGTATTTCATCTTCTCCTTGTACAATGATGAGCTTGAATAGGCATGAACCCATAATTTATCTAGCTCATTGAGTGGTTCCACAAGGAGAATTGCTGCAACATCCCACTCAAAATTTAACCTCTTCAAGGCCCACATGGCTTTATGTTCTAGCTCAACCAGCAAATGACACGCTTTTCCAAACACCAACCGGTACAAAGACATACCGATTGGAGTTTTAAATGCAGTCCTATAAGCCCACAACGCATCATCGAGCTTCCTTGACCAATCCGTTCTATTTGCAGTCATAGTTTTTGCCAATATGCTTTCGATTTCCCTGTTTGATACCTCCACTTGTCCACTAGCTTGGCGGTGATAAGGAGTTGATACCTTGTGATTGACACCGTACTTTGCAAGAAAAGTGTCAAATGCCCTATTGCAAAAATGAGACCCACTATCACTGATAATTTTACGAGGAGTACCAAACCGTGTGAAGTTATTTTTCTTGAGAAATGCCACCACATTCCGGGCTTCGTTGTTGGGAAAAGCCACGGCTTCAACCCACTTGGAAACGTAATCCACCGCCACCAGAATGTAAGTGTTGCCACACGAACTCATAAAATGCCCCATGAAGTTTATGCCCCACACGTCAAAAATGTCAACTTCAAGAATAGTAGTGAGAGGCATTTCATCCTTCTTTGATATTCCCACATCTCTCTAAAATTCATCTCATCTCTTGACAAGGACACTTGCATCTTTGTACGTGGTTGGCCAATAGGATCCACAACTAAGAACCTTAGAAGCAGTTCTCGCCCCACCGTGATGACCACCATAGGGAGAGGAATGACAAGCATCAAGTATACTCGTTTGCTCCTCCTCTGGTACACATCTACGAATCACCCCATCATTGAAAATCTTGAACAAATAAGGCTCATCCCAATAATAATCCAAATTGTCCTGCTTGAGTTTCTTCCTTTGGTCAGAAGAGAGCTCACACGAGACAATGCCGGCAACAAAGAAATTAGCAACATTCGTGAACCAAGGCATACCATTCAAAGAAACCGAGAGGAGTTGCTCATCTGAGAATGCATCATTAATTTCAAGACCATATTTGGGCCTCCCTTCCTCTTCTAAGCGGGACAAATGATCCGCTACATGATTTTCACTTCCTTTTCTATCAATGATCTCGAGGTTAAACTATTGAAGCAACAAAACCCATCTCATCAATCTAGCTTTCGAGTCCTTTTTTGTCATCAAGTACCGGAGCGCTGCGTGATCGGTCTGGACACTCACTTTGGAACCCATGAGATAAGGCCTAAATTTATCCATGGCGAACACAATTGCTAACAACTCTTTCTCTATCACTGTATAATTAACTTAGGCATCGTTCATAGTTTTGCTTGGATAGTACACCGGATGAAATATCTTGTTCACTCTTTGCCCCAAAATCGCTCCTACCGCAACGTCACTTGCATCGCACATGATCTCAAAGAGAGAGCTCTAATTGGGTGCGGTAATGATTGGAGTGGTTGTCAATTTATACTTCAAGAGCTCAAAAGCTTTCATGAACTCTTCATTGAACACAAATTTTGCATCCTTTTCGAGTAGCTTGCACAAGGGACTCACCACTTTGGAAAAGTCATTGATGAACCTTCGGTAGAACCCTGCATGCCCGAGAAAGCTCCTAACTACCTTGACGGAAGTAGGAGGAGGTAGCTTTGAAATCACTTCTATATTTGCCTTGTCCACTTCTATTCCATTGTTTGAGATCTTATGGCCGATGACAATGCCCTCTTCGACCATAAAGTGGAATTTTTCCCAGTTAAGCACAAGATTTGTCTCTTCACATCGGGCTATCACCTTGTCAAGATTTTCCAAACATTCTTCAAACGAGTCCCCAAAAACACTAAAATTGCCCATAAAGACTTCGAGGAAGTCCTCCACCATGTCCGTAAATATACCCACCATGCACCGTGGAAAGGTAGCGGGTGCCTTAAACAATCCAAACGACATCCGTGAGAATTCAAATGTTCCTTACGGGCATGTGAAGGTAGTTTTCTCTTGGTCTTCTGGGGCTATGAGGATCTGGTTGTAACCTGAGTACCCATCCCAGAAACAATAGAAGGCACGCCCGGCAAGTCTTTCTAACATTTGATCAAGAAATGGCAATGGAAAATGATCCTTGCGGCTCACTTTGTTCAACTTTCGGTAGTCCATGCATACCCGCCATCCGGTCACGGTCCTGGTAGGGATCAACTCATTTTTCTCATTTGTCACAACGGTCATACCCTTCTTTTCGGCACACACTGCACCGGTGAAGTCCATGCACTATCCGAAATAGGATATACCACCCATGCATCAATCCATTTTATTATTTCCTTTTTGAAGACCTCTTGCATAGCCTCGTTCAACCTCCGTTGATGTTCCACGGACGGTTTTGCATCATCATCAAGTATAATTTTATGCATGCAAAAAGGCAGTGCTTATACTCTAAATGTCAGCTAAGGTCCATCCAATTGCTTTTTTTCTTCTTTGAAGCACCTTAAGAGCGGAATTTACCTGCACTTTAGTTAAGCAAGCAGAAAAAATAACAGGTAATGTAGAAGATAGGCCTAAGAATTTATACATGAGGTGAGAGAGTAGAGGCTTCAACTCTAATGTTGGTGGCTCCTCGATCGAGGGCTTTGTCGGTGGAGTCTTCCGGTTTTCCAGTCCAAGGAAAGTTTACGAGGGTCCTAAGAATAGGATCCCATACCTTGCAATGCATTAGCACATTCAACCAAGCCACCCTTTTCATCATCCTCATGGTTCAAAAAAACATCTTCCATGGGGTCTTCTACATTTATTATTGCTCTTTTTTCAACAACTATCACCTCCGTCATGAGGTCCACAAAAGAGCAAACTTCATTACTATTCAGCTGCCTCATTGATTTGCACACGTAGAATACAACCTTTTCATCGCCCACCCGGAAGGTGAGCTCCCTAGCTTCCATATCCACCAATGCCTTGCATGTTGCTGAGGACGACCTTCCTAATATGATAGGCACCTCATATTCAACTTTTCAGTCGAGAACCACAAAATCTGCGGGTAAAATAAACTTGTCGACCCGTACAAGAACATCATCAATAATATCAAGGGGCCTCTTCATTGTTCTATCCGCCATTTTCAATCTCATTGAAGTAGCTCTCGGTTGACCAATACTTAAAGTTTAGAATACGAAGTAAGGCGTCAAATTTATACTTGCACCCAAATCACACAAAGCCTTTGCAAATTCCGCACTCCCAATAGTACATGGAATTGTAAATGCGCCAGGATCTTCAAGCTTGGGAGCCATCGAGTGCACAATGGCACTAGCTTGATGAGTCATTTTGATGGTCTCGCAATCCATAGATCTCTTTTTAGTCACCAAGTATTTCATAAACTTGGTGTATCCCAACATTTGCTCAAGAGCTTCCACCAAGGGCACATTAATTGCCAAGATTTTCATCATCTCAATAAACTTCTTGAATTTGTTTTCATTCTTTTGCTTTGCACGTCTGTGAGAATAAGGCGGAGGAGGCCTTGGCAAAGGATCCTTGTCTTTTGGCACTATCATTTCCGATATGTCTATCACGTGTTCCCTAGACGGGTTCACGTCATTTTGAGTCTCCTCCTTGTTATCATGAATATCAATCCTCACTTCATCATCCAAATTCTCTTCACTCACTTGCTCATCAACTATTGGAACATCATCATTTTGCACTTCAACATCATCACTCACAACTTTCTTTTGCTTGGAGGTACTTGCTTCACCACCTCTACCGCTCCTTGTGGTCTCCGCCATAGCATGGCATGTATTGTTCTCGCCCATCAGGTTTACTATCGTGTCACTTGGTAGCTCCCTCTTAGGGCGAGTGTTCAATGCTTGAGATATTTGACCCATTTGTACTTCAAGATTGTGGATGGAAGTAGTGTGGGAGGAAATTTGAGCATCGAAATTGACAGTTCTTTCCATCGTCTGTTTGAACATATTCTCGATCTACCCCATTTCATTATTTGAAGAACTCGGCCCTTGAGATTGATATGGAGGTGGATTGTTGGGTAGTTTATACATCGGGGGCCTTTGAAAGCCCGGCCCTTGATTTCCATTTCCTCCCCAATTGTTGTTGTTATTTCTATTCCAATTGTTTTTGCCACCCCATTTCTGGTTGTTATTCCCCCAATTGTTTGAGTTGTTGTTGTTATTATTCCAGTTTCCTTGCCCTTGATTCTTTCAATTTTGATTATTCCCTTGCGATCTCCATTGTTAGTTTGGAGCATTGCTCCATTGTCATTGATAGTTTTTGGCATACAAAACATTCTCGCTTTGGTCATCAAAAGAATCATCTTTGTTGTAGCCATTTCCACTTTGTTCATATTGATCTTGATTGCTTTTCACTTGCTGACCATGCTTTCTTCTATTGTTTACCAAAAGATTGACCCTTTCCATTGCATTTACTTGTTTTGGTCCTTGAATTTGCTGAAGTTGTGCTTTGGCTAGCTGGTTCATGGTTGTTGTGAACTCAGCTATGGCTTGACCATGGTCTTGAAGTTCCTTGTGAAGATGGATCAAGGTAGGGTCACCTTGAGGAACATTTTCCCGACTTTGCCAAGCTGAGGAAGTGTCAACCATCTCATCAAGTATATCACAAGCCTCGACATATGTCATCTTCATAAAATTACCCCCTGCTAGCTGGTTCACAACACATTGATTGGTCGTGTTTATACCCCGATAGAAAGTCTGTTGGATCATTGCTTCAGTCATGTCATTATTGGGGCATTCCTTGACCATAGTTTTATATCTCTTCCACATTTCATGAAGGGGTTCATTAGATTCCTGCTTGAAGGCTAAGATCTCATCCCTTAAAGCTGCCATATGTCCCAATGAGAAAAACTTGGCTATAAAATTTTCAGCCAATTCGTCCCAAGTTATGATAGAGTGGTTTGGAAGACTTTAAAGCCAATCCAAAGCTTTCCCTATTAGTGAGAAAGGGAAAAATCTCAGTCTCAATGCATCCTCCGACACATTTTTCTGTTTGCTTCCCTAACAGGTATCTACAAAGCCTTTTAGATGTTTATAAGCATCCTGATGGGGAGCGCCTGTGAAGAACCCTCGTTGCTCCAATAAGGTCAGCATCACATTTGTAATCTGAAAATTTCCCGCCCCGATTCGGGGTTGGACAATTGCACTAGCGTAACCTTCATTTGGAAGCACCCGATGAGCTGCCCGTGGAGGAGGTGGGGGAGGGTCTGGAATATTTTCATTGGCCTGAAGACCTCATCTTTGAGCTTGAGGTACTAGATGCGCCTCATCTTCACCATTATCATCTACCTCCTCCCCGGGGAGAACATTACCGAGAGGATCAGCCATTTTGTACCTAAAGTGATTAACACACAAAAGTTAGTAAAATAGAATGAAAGAAAAATAATACACACAACTATTCAGATAGATAGCCAAAATTGTTTCACTCCCCGGCAACATTGCCAAAAAGTGATCGGTTCCAACCCTACACCATTATAAAGTGGCGAGGAGTGGTCGATGCAATTTTACCCGAAAGGACGAGATCAATTTCCACAAGGAGTTAATATTGGTTGGGAGTTGGGTTTCTACCTAATCTAGTTGTGCGTGTTGTTTCTAATTGCACTTCTAACCATGGTTGGGTTTTGTTTCTATTCTAATTTTAATGCTACTGATGGCTGAAAATAATCTAGACCCNTCTAGTTGTGCGTGTTGTTTCTAATTGCACTTCTAACCATGGTTGGGTTTTGTTTCTATTCTAATTTTAATGCTACTGATGGCTGAAAATAATCTAAGAACAATGTTTTCTTAGAAGAGATTTCCAAATGATAAAAAGAACTAGGGGAGTGACTTCCCCCTAGGTAAGTATCTAATAGGGTCGAGAATCTAGGACTAGCTTGTTATGATTGGGGTCGTGATATAACCTTCACACTTAATTACTCACTCTATAACTCTCGTTATTTTGAGTGACTTTTCCCGATTTGGCTTTCTCAAACACAAATGGGTGTTCATGCAATGCAAGTGAACTCGGCTCAAGTCGGGTATTACTATCTCTAGACTTATCCCTTTAATTGGGGCTATTAATCTCTTGAATTCACCTCAATTCCTTGTTAACCTACTTTACCTAGACTTGGACCCTCTTTCTCAAGAAGATCCTAAGTCAAAAAGGCATGAATCAGTGTTTGCAACCACCAATTCTACAATTAAAGCATGAAATAAGCTAAACATCACTAACCCATAAACAATTAAGCCCTAAAATTAAATACCGACACTAGGGTTGGGTCACATCCCTAGCTATAGGGTTTAACTGCTCATAAAAATGGTAGAAATCAAATATGAAGATGTAATATAAGCCATTAAAGTCAATTACAAGAAGAAAATCGAAAGATGTAAGCTAAATCTACTCTAAAAATACTCAAAGTGGTAAAATACAGATGTTCACGATCTCTTTAATAGAAAACTTAACCTAAAAATGTGAGAAATATCTATTTATACACAGCTAAAATTACGGGACAAAAATGCCCCTACGATGGTTCCGCTGACGGCGGAATAATGGGTGCCTCCGCGTTTGGACTTTCACGGCCACGAAAAAAGGAGCGCGGACCGCGTTTCTTCAAATTTGGACTTGTACTGGATTAGGTTTTGCATACAACGTAAAGTCTACGGCATCCGCGTGATCTTCATTTGCGACCGCGTATTTTGTTCGCGGACCTCATTGGCTTACTTGCAAACTTTCTGATCCTCCTATCTTGCTCCCAGCGGAATTTCACTCGCGGCCGCGCCAATGGTTTCGCGACCGCGCTTTTGTAGCGCGGTTAGCGGTCTACCTTGAGCCCAAATCAATCTCTCCGAACTTCACTCTTGCGGTCCGCGTATTTGTTATCGCCTCAGCGGAGGTGCTTACGCGGCCCCATGATATCGTCGTTGTCCGCGCTCCAGTTCCATTCTTTGTGCTTGTGCAAATTTGACTCCTTTATGAGTTTATTTTGGCTTCTTTGCCTCATTTTGACCAAGACCTGCAAGTAAGCACCTTAAGTTAGTTTTCGATAATACCTTAAGAATTTTTTACCAAAAACCTAAGCAAAAGAGAGCAAATAGTAGGCTAAAATCCCTAGTTATCAGTGGGCGCCAGATGCTGACTTAAAACTGAAATGAATTCCCTCATTCTCCAGGTGGGCGCCTGCGATCACAACAACATTGACAAAACAGAGAAAAGTTTCTGCCCCATTTTGTAGTTGAATCCCATTTTCCAAGACGGTCCTAAAAATTTAAAACTAGATCTTATTATCCAGTAGGGTCCTGAAAGCTTGAAAGCTAAATTTCATTATTTGGGGAGATGTTGTATCTTAAAACTAAATCTCATTATCCAGGAGGGTCCTAAAAACCTAAAACTGAACTTATCTGGAACATGCTTTCCTCATGGAGTATTCCTGCAGAGCAAACAATATTTCTTTCCCCTATTTCAATCAAAGAAAATCTCATCAGTTTGAAAATGTGGTGGTTAGTTTGTAGCATCCTTGCTGAATGTGTATTCTTCTGCCACTACTATGCTTCATTCTGATTAGCTGCTTCAGGCTAACAAAGAATTGTTTGAACTTTTGATCGAACCTCGACCACAAAAACCCTCTAAATCTGAATCTCTTACACTCAACTTGTAGTGTGGCATCTTTACTCAGATAATTGTGGAACCTCTGCATTTCCTCGAAATTCAGTGACCATCTGAATTTCAGTTACCACCACATTGCTCATCTGACTCATGTCACTTATGATGTGCTTGGCCGAATTTCACTTGGTGCAATTAAACTGGGATTTTCATAATCCAATTCCTCTATAGAGTCACGAACCTCATTCAGCTCGTAGTGCTCCGAAGGGTTTTCACCAATAAACCTCCCTCATTTATTCATCTCTCAGCTCACGGTCTCCTTATGGTACCTGCGAGGGCTTTTACAAATAAGACTCTCTCATTTTAAATTTTTCCTCAGCTCACCATCGCCTTACACTGCCCGTGGGGGGTTTTCACCAATAAGACTCTCTCATTTTATTCATTTTTTTCTTGTGCCCATGAGCAAAATGTTACCCGTGATACCTTTATCTTACTTGACTTTGCCTCCTTAAATATTGATCGGAAGGTCTCTCTTTGGACCATAATGTAGGCTTTTGGACAAGGTTAGAAACAAAGGGCGGTAAGAAGGCTCAAAACTGGTTAAGATGGAAGGGTTCAAAATTACAACTTTTGGAATCAGGTCTTTCACAAAACTAAAAACTTCTGCCCCAATTTCTTTGAATTTGGGGAACTTTAATTTTTTATTTTGATGGGACTAAACCTCATAGTAAGGCTGCCTACGTATCCTTAAAAGGAATCAGGTCGAACGTAGTTCAACAACGTTGTTTGTTTTAATTAATTTTTCTTTTCTTTTCTTTTCTTTTTCTTCTTTTTTTTCTTTCCTCTTTTTCTTCTTTTTTTTTATTTATTATTTTCTAATTCTATCTCCGATTCCAAAAGAGGGGCATGAAGGAAAATAAATAAGGCTCAAAAAGGGTAATAAAGGATAAAAGTGTTTGGATAGTAGAACAAAATGCCTTCTTCATTCCAATCTTTCAAACATGCCAAATAAAAATAACATAATTGAGGACAAACAAAGAAATCATAAATAGTATCTCTTGACTGCATCAGAATTGATAGCCATATCTATACATTTGCCTTCTACCTGTCAAATTCAAAGCCCCATTGGGCAACACTCTGGTCACAATGAACAGCCCCTGCCAGTTTGGGGAGAACTTGCCTTTAGCTTCAACCTGATGTGGAGGGATGCGTTTTAAAATTAGCTGACCCACTTCAAATTTCTGGGGACGCACTTTCTTGTTGTATGCTCTTTCCATTTTCTTCTGATACAACTGACTTGGACATATTGCTGCCAATCTTTTCTCATCAATCAGACTCAACAGCTCCACCCGGGTTTTAACCCACTCATCATCATCAATTTCAGCTTTCGCAACAATCCGAAGGGACGAAATCTCAACTTCCGCAGCTATGACTGCCTCAGTTCCATATACCAGCAAATATGGAGTTGCACCTACTGAAGTGCAAACAGTAGTGCGATAACCCAGTAAAGCAAAAGGCAACTCTTCATGCCATTGTCTAGAACCTTGCACCATCTTATGAAGTATCTTCTTTATTTTCTTGTTAGCCGCCTCAACAACTCTATTTGCATTAGGGTGATACAGAGTGGAGATTTGGTGAATAATCTTGAACTGTTGGCATACCTCTTTCATCAAATGACTGTTGAGATTAGTAGCATTGTCTGTGATGATCACCTTCGGAATTCCTAATCGGCAAATGATATTTGAATGAACAAAATCTACAACCGCCTTCTTGGTCACGGGCTTGAAGGTTACAACTTCGACCCACTTGGTGAAATAATCAATGGCCACCAGAATAAACCTATGCCCGTTTAATGCTGCCGGCTCAATCGGTCCAATGACGTCCATGCCCTAAGCAACAAAGGACCAAGGCGCAGACATTGTGTGCAACTTAGATGACGGAGAATGAATCAAATCACTATGCACCTGGCATTGATGACACTTGCGAACAAAGCTGATGCAATCTCGTTCCATGGTGAGCCAATAATAACCTGCTCGAAGAATCTTCTTTGCCAATACATACCCGCTCATATGCGGCCGGCAAACTCCGGAATGTACTTCAGCCATGATAGTCGAAGCTTGTTTAGCATCTATTCACCTTAGTAGTCCAAGATCCGGAGTCCTCTTGTACAAGATTCCTCCACTCAAGAAAAATCCACTAGCCAAACATAGGATGGTTCTCTTTTAACCAAATAAGGCGCCCCATGCAATTTTTACCGTTCTGTTTCGTAATATGAGTGACATATATGAGGTATTTGATGGGCGGATTGAATTAAAATTGAACTAATAAAAAAGGTTTCGTCAATTCGAGTCATGACCTAATCCGCTTAAATTTATTGGGAAATTTGTACAAAATAGGTTATTTTCACACTGCTTTTAACTTTTGTTCTTGTTTAAAATTTTTGTATAAATATAGTCTTGGGGTAGAACTGGTGAGATCTAAATCAATTCTACTATTGGTTCTTCTTCTTTGTCGGTCACACTTTTACACTATTTTCCTGTTTCTTTTATTTAGTTTTATTTGTCATCGTTTGCATGACTATGATTTTATTACAAAATGAAAATAGTGTTGTATATCTTTTTTAGTTTTTTCATGATTTAGATAAAACGTATAATTTATTTTATTTTTTAGTGGTTAGTCATGTAAATAATACCAGTATTTATTAGTCGTAATTTTAAATTATATCATTTTTATTATGGCTTATTAATAATATTTATTTTATACGATTTTATTATTTTTATTGTTGAATAATTTAGTACAATGTCATGTCTCATCTCATATTTATGTTATTTTATTGAAAAATACCTTATATAATTCTGTCTTACTAGGATTAAAGAAATATTTGAAGCACAAGTTTTACGTTTTGTGCTATGAAGACTTTATGAGAAAGAAAATCGAAAAAACCCGAAAACCCGAAAAATCAGAGAAAAATCGAGATTAAAAAATCCAACTTTTATTGGTCTTGTTTGGTATTTATATTTAATAAACCGATACAATTTGTTTGGTTTGGTAATTAGATAATCCGAACCAACCCGACCTATGTACACCCCTAATTAGTGGTAATCTTCATTAGCTTTTCCCTTAGTGTATTATGTTTTTCATCTCATTTTTTCCTCTGCGAATAGTTTCTATAGTGTAGTTTGTACTTTCGAGAGTCTTTCGGAAACAATCGCTTTTAACCATGGTTAGATCTTTATTTTACTCAATTAAATTCCATCCATTAAGTTTTAAACATGATAAGTGTCTCCAATCCAAGTAGAAACTTGGAGAAACTAGGAAATGAAGGGGAGTTGGATCCGTTGATTAGTGTAGCTTGTAATTTGTAAACTTTTTCTGCTAGGGTAGGAACTTTCCCTTTAACTTAAGGCAATTCAAAACTACAATGAAATTTCCCTAGACATGTCATTAGAAGTAGCTCGATTTCTTGAAGTATAGGAGTCCAACACTTATTTAACATGTTAACAGGGGTTGCTGATTTACGTTACTGATAAAATTACTCGTAAGAAAGAGGAGATAATTTCTTGAATAATTACTCAAATTTAAAAAATACTTAGTAAAGTCACCTTGAAGGTAATCGGTGTTTTGGATTATCAATGTGGATTCTTGTCCATTGATCTTCATGTTGAAGGACAATTCATGACCTTGAAGGCCTAGTTCCACCAACGATTATGGTACATGGTTTGGTGGATTCGGTGGTTGAGTGTAGATCACAGGATTATAGGGAAAGTGAGGAGGTGGGGGATGGGGGGGGGGAGGGGGGAAGATTGTTCATGATTTGTTGTCGAGAGAGATGGTACTATTGAATAAGTCAGTACCTTCTTCTTAGTTTAGTGGAGCTCTTGGCATTTTGATTGTGTTCTTGTATTTTATCTGGGATGTCGTCTATGGGATTAAAAGGGCTGGTAATGATTGTATCTATTTGCATGGGATTTGAGGAAGGTAACGTGATAGTTTTATCCAAATCTTGCATGGATATGGCCTCCGCTACTTGGCTCCTATTGTCTTCCATGTGTTAGGATTGAGTGGAAGAGAGAAGTTTTGCATGTTGGTTATTAGTAGTTGAATCTTTATTATTAGGGTAATTATTATTGATAGGGTAATTGTTGCTCTCTGGTATGCCCGATTGGTTTGTGTGAACTTAACTTCCAAATCAATTTTGTTAAGCAAGGGATTTGGGCTATCATCATGACAAGGAGTTTGTGCCATGTTATGGACACTTGTAGTGTGTGTAGTCTTTGTATCATGTAAATTTTTGGAGTCATTTTTAATTTCTTTTTCATTATTTTCCAAAATCACGTGCTCTCCTAGTGGATTATCAAAACTGCTTTTACCATCAGGAGATGGCTTTTGACTTTGATTCTTGACAATTTTGGCTTGGTCATCAATGTTGTCGACTGAAATTTGGTTAACATCTGGATATTTTTTTACAAGATGTTGTTTGTTGACATATTTTAAGGGTTGCAAAAGCCAGTTGCTAAGAAAAAGGTAGAACCATAAATACTATCCGAAATAGTGAAGGGTGCTTGATAATATTCCATTCCTTGAAAGCCTGTGAATACTAGAGCCAGTGAAACGGTAGCTACTAAAGCGTAAACTGCTCGTTTTTCCTTCCCCGCGAGTATAGCATGATGAGCCCAAGTTACGGCAGCTCCGGATGAAAGGGGAATAAGTAGAAGCATTATAGGTGCGGACATTAATACCTGGGGCTATTGATAAGCTAGCCATATTTTTGGACTGATTGGCTATTTTAGATTTTCCTTTTTTTGGGAATGAAACCGTCATCCACTCCTGGGCAGCTTCTTGCATGGGTTGTGGTGTCTCCAATGTTGGTTGATCTCCCTTTTGCTTGATTGGTTGAGTGGAGTAAGAAGCAGTTATGGCATGTATGTCCCAATCTTCCGCAGGCTTTGCATAGGATATTATCACCCGCGTATAGGATATGTTGCTTGTGGTGGCCAATCATTATGTAATTTTATACTGGTTTCTCCAATGGTAATTCACACAAAGCCTTGCATATCGTCCCCGTAATGTGGCGGCTGATGTCCATGCATCCACTTTAAGTAGTTTGCCAATACAATTCCTAATTTTGGTTAGAATAATTTCATCGTAAAATTTCGTAGGAAGTTGTGGCAATCGTACCCATACTGCAGTATAGCTTTGTTGTGCTTCTTTAGCCACAAAATTGGGCACCTATTTTTGTACCGATAAAAAAAATATTGATACACCAAGGTCCATTTTGTAGTATCTTGGTCATGTTTTCCTCCTTAGAAAACTTAATCGTATAGTTATCTTCTCCGAGATCAATTAGTGAAATTTTTTTATTTGTCTTCCACAAGTGTTGAATCTTCTTTTTAGATACTAATGCACTAGATGATTACCCATGAGTTTTATGATGACAGAATATCTCCAAGAATTGTATATGCGTTGCCTGTCATCCTCCGTTAGGATTATTTGTTTCATATTGTGGGACAACTTCACTAGTTTAATAGCATCGTCCATTTCTGGTGATTGAAATGTCCATTGGAATTGTTGAGGTCCCTTTCACTATTTGTGTGGTGTTAAACAAAGAATTCATCTCGAAGCAGTTTATCCTTGTAGGATAATGCATGTGTTAGGGGTTTGTGGTGTGATTCCTACTACTACGACTTTTTTAGGTTCAAGATACCTTTTCTAAGGTTATACACCTAATAGTATTACACTATTTTCCTGTTTCTTTTATTTATTATTTTTATTTTGTCATCGTTTGCGTAAAATGACTATAATTTTGTTTGATTTGCTTCGATGTTGAAAAATAAAACTTGACCATATTTGGTTTGGTTTGGCTTTAACTAAAAAAGTCAAATCGAAATCAAACCAACCCGACATTATATATATAGAAGTTTCAAAAATATAATACATAAAAATTATTATAGTGTAGTTTATAAATATTTCTTAAGCTTTTTTATAGTTTTATCTTTTAATGTATTATTTCAAGCTTTATCTTTTAATGTATTATTTCAAGCTTGGGCTTTTAATGCATGTGTTAGGGGTTTGTGGTGTGATTCCTACTACTACGACTTTTTTAGGTTCAAGATACCTTTTCTAAGGTTATACACGTAATAGTATTACACTATTTTCCTGTTTCTTTTATTTATTATTTTTATTTGTCATCGTTTGCGTAAAATGACTATAATTTTGTTTGATTTGCTTTGATGTTGGAAAATAAAACTTGACCATATTTGGTTTGGTTTGGCTTTAACTAAAAAGGTCAAACCGAAACCAAACCAACCCGACATTATATATATAGAAGTTTCAAAAATATAATACATAAAAATTATTATAATGTAGTTTATAAATATTTCTTAAGCTTTTTTATAGTTTTATCTTTTAATGTATTATTTCAAGCTTTATCTTTTAATGTATTATTTCAAGCTTGGACTTTTAATGCATGTGTTAGGGGTTTGTGGTGTGATTCCTACTACTACGACTTTTTTAGGTTCAAGATACCTTTTCTAAGGTTATACACGTAATAGTATTACACTATTTTCCTGTTTTTTTTATTTATTACTTTTATTTGTCATCGTTTGCGTAAAATGACTATAATTTTGTTTGATTTGCTTCGATGTTGGAAAATAAAACTTGACCATATTTGGTTTGGTTTGGCTTTAACTAAAAAAGTCAAACCGAAACCAAACCAACCCGACATTATATATATAGAAGTTTCAAAAATATAATACATAAAAATTATTATAGTGTAGTTTATAAATATTTCTTAAGCTTTTTTATAGTTTTATCTTTTAATGTATTATTTCAAGCTTTATCTTTTAATGTATTATTTCAAGCTTGGACTTTTAATGCATGTGTTAGGGGTTTGTGGTGTGATTCCTACTACTACGACTTTTTTAGGTTCAAGATACCTTTTCTAAGGTTATACACGTAATAGTATTACACTATTTTCCTGTTTCTTTTATTTATTATTTTTATTTGTCATCGTTTGCGTAAAATGACTATAATTTTGTTTGATTTGCTTTGATGTTGGAAAATAAAACTTGACCATATTTGGTTTGGTTTGGCTTTAACTAAAAAGGTCAAACCGAAACCAAACCAACCCGACATTATATATATAGAAGTTTCAAAAATATAATACATAAAAATTATTATAATGTAGTTTATAAATATTTCTTAAGCTTTTTTATAGTTTTATCTTTTAATGTATTATTTCAAGCTTTATCTTTTAATGTATTATTTCAAGCTTGGGCTTTTAATGCATGTGTTAGGGGTTTGTGGTGTGATTCCTACTACTACGACTTTTTTAGGTTCAAGATACCTTTTCTAAGGTTATACACGTAATAGTATTACACTATTTTCCTGTTTTTTTTATTTATTACTTTTATTTGTCATCGTTTGCGTAAAATGACTATAATTTTGTTTGATTTGCTTCGATGTTGGAAAATAAAACTTGACCATATTTGGTTTGGTTTGGCTTTAACTAAAAAAGTCAAACCGAAACCAAACCAACCCGACATTATATATATAGAAGTTTCAAAAATATAATACATAAAAATTATTATAGTGTAGTTTATAAATATTTCTTAAGCTTTTTTATAGTTTTATCTTTTAATGTATTATTTCAAGCTTGAGCTTATAATTTTTAGATGCTCCAATTAGTTTTATAGTCCATAAATATTAGTAACTCAAATAAATCCTAAACAAAAATCAAATCAAATCAAATCAATACTTAATAAAAGACATTCAATTCAATTATACTATGAATGAAAACAGTGTTGTATATCTTTTTTAGTTTTTCCATGGTTTAGATAAAATGTATAAGTTATTTTCTTTTAGTGTTTAGTCATGTAAATAATAGTACTTATTAGTTGCAATTTTAAATTATATCATTTTCATTATGGCTTATAAATAATATTTATTTTATACGATTCTATTATCTTTATTGTTGAATAATTTAGTAAAATGTCATGTCTCATCTCATATTTATGTTATTTTATTGGAAAATATCTTATACAGTTATGTCTTACTAGGATTAAAGAAATATTTGGAGCACAAGTTTTACGTTTTGCGCTATGAAGACTTTATATTGAAAAAACATCCAAAAAAACTCGAAAACTCGAAAAATCAGAGAAACCCCAAGATTAAAAAATCTGACTTTTATTGGTCTGGTTTGGTATTTAGATTTAAAAAACCGATACAATTTGTTTGGTTTGATAATTAGAAAATGCGAACCAACCCGACCTATGTACACCCCTGATTAGTGATAATCTTCACTAACTTTTCCCTTAGTGTATTATGTTTTTGTCTCATTTTTTCCTCTACGAATAGCTTCTATTGTGTAGTTTGTAGTTTCGAAAGTCTTTCGGAAACAGTCGCTCTTAATCATGGTTAGAGCTTTATTTTATTCAATTAAATCTCATGCATTAAGTTTTAACCATGATAAGTGTCTCCAATCCAAATAGGAACTCGGAGAAACTAGAAAATGGAGGGGAGTTGGATCCATTGACTAGTGTACCTTGTAATTTGTAAACTTTTTCTGCTAGGCGAGGAACTTGCCCTTTAACTTAAGGCAATTCAAAACTACAATGAAATTTCCCTAGACATGTCATTAGAAGTAGCTCGATTTCTTGAAATATAGGACTCCAACACTTATTTAACCTGTTAATATGGGTTGCTGATTTACGCTACTGATAAAATCACTCGTAAGAAAGAGGAGATAATTTCTTGAATAATTACTCAAATTGAAAAGAATACTTAGTAAAGTCACCTTTTTTTTTCAGTAATAAAATTATATTAAATAAATAAAAAAACTACCAAAAAATAACTATGACCGGAAAAATTGATCTATGCTGGATGATTAGAAGGCTGTAGAGTAACTGAGATTGGGACGGAACTCAAAAACAAAAAAATAATAAAAGGAACTCAAAAAGAGATTGGGGCATCTGTCCAACTCAGTTCTACTTGGTAATAAAAAATTTTAAATTACGAAAAACAAAAAGCATCAGCTAAGCTGTAATGTTGTACGCCCAAGTGTTTTTTAAGCAGTGTTTCTTTATTTTTCTGTCAAAAATAATTAAAGAGCTACTTGAAATTTAATAAACATCAGGTGGTGCATAGTTTAAGTGCCGCCAAACTCCCAACTCTTTTTCCTTACTCTTAACGCTATCGAAAAGCCACCCTCTATTAAAAAAGAATTAAAATTGATAATTCATATTAGCGGTAAGTAGATGGAAATGATTGATGTACGTCGTCTCTAATCCACACTGGATTTTGGATTAAAAAATTAAAGAGAAAAAATTTAAATTTGCGTAATTAAAAAAAGTATATTTTTACAAAGTCGAAGAACTGAAAAAGAAATGAGTAAGAATTTTGCATTTGATTTGGCATTGAATCAAACGAAACTGATAGAAAAGAAGATATATTTTTACAAAGTTAGCATAATAATTAATACATATTTTACCCTTCTAACGTGTATTGAAAATTTCTTTTGCGCACCTATTTTCTTTTGGGCAAGCAATCCACTATGCACCTTAGCTTGCAACTTAGGACCTCATCCAATTTCCAGTGAACATAGCAGAGGAACAACACATGGTTGTTCAGGAGGTAGCAATACCCAGTATTGCTAATGTTACCTCCAGCATCGTGAAACCCAGAATTATTGGCACTTTGAGCTGAAACACAGCATGATCCAGCTACTTCATGCAAACGGGCAGTTTTTGAGTCTTCCACACGAGGATTCACAGCAGCACATTCTGAACTTCTTGGAGATTAGTGATACTTATATCACTAACGGGGTCACGCCAGATTATGTGAGGCTCACGCTTTTCTCATTCTCTCTATTGGGAGAAGCAAAATGATGGCTAAAGGTAGAACCAGCTAATTCTATTACAACATGGAACGATTTGATGAGAAAATTCTGGCAAGGTTCTTCCCTTCAGGAAAGACTACAAAGATCAGAAGTGAGATAGTCTCCTTTAAAAAGAAAATGGGCGAATCTTTATATTCATCATGGGAAAGGTTCAAGGGGCTACTCAGAGAATGCCCTCATCACAATCAGACAAACGAGGTGTTAGTTCACACTTTCATTGAGGGGCTTCATCCTCAAACAAAAATTATTGTAGATGCAGCAGCTGGAGGTCAGGTACTGGAGAAGAATTATGATGAAATATTTGCATTATTGAATAAATTCTCCAAAAGAAATCCAGACTGGCAAGATGAGATGGGAAGGAGTGTGGTTCAAAAGTCACTAGAGATTCTTGAATTAGATGTTGTATCAACACTGTCAACTCAGATCTCTACATTGACTAACCAAGTCAATCAAATGACCCTGATCATTAACAAGCAACAATCCCAACCACCGCAACAGGCCTAGCCAGTGCAACCAGTGCAACATATTCAGGTATTTTGTGAAGTCTGTGGAGAGAGTCACTCGAGCGATTTATGCCCAATTAATCCAGAGTCTGTCTGCTTTGTGGGTAATGCTAATAGGGGGCAAGCAAATCAATATGGAAACACTTATAACCCCAACTGGAGAAACCACCCAAACTTCTCTTGGGGTGGAAATCAAGGCACTCAAAATCATTACAGGCCTCCAGCACCTCAACAACAGTACAAACCACCTCAGGCTGAGCAATCAGCAAGCCTTGAGGAGATTTTCAAGAGAATAATGAACGACCAACTTGCCTTCAATCATAAAATGATGGCTGATCACTAGGCCCAAACAATAGCAATGAGAAATATGGAACGTCTAGTGGGGCAACTCGCCAGTTCTCAAAATACCCGACCAACAGGGGCTCTCCTAAGTGACACTGAAGCTAATCCTAAAGCATCTGTTAATGCTTTATCATTGAGGAATGGGAGAAAATTGGAAGAAGTCCAGTCCAAGAAGAGAAAGCAGGTAACTTTTAATGAGAAACCAGCCACTATTGAATCAACATCTGACAATCCAAAAGAATCAGAAAAGCCAGTTAAGGAGGCGGTGGCTGAGAAACCCCCACCATTGGTTGCGAGGCCACCCCTTCCGTTTCCTCAAAGGCTGCAAAAGGTGAAAGATAATGCCACATACAAAAAGTTTCTTGACCTCTTGAAGAAGGTACAAATCAATATTCCACTAGTAGACATTCTGCAGGAGGTGCCCAAATATGCTAAATACATCAAGGACATTGTGGCCAATAAAAGAAGGCTGATTGAGTTTGAGACTGTGGCGCTCACTGAGGAAGTTAGCTCAAGAATTCAAAGCAAGCTACCTCAGAATTTAAATGATCCGGGTAGTTTTACTATCCAAATCTCAATTGGTAAGCATGCAGTCGGGCGAGCTTTGTGCGATCTTGGGGCAAGCATTAATTTGATGCCGCTATCTGTGTTCAAGTAGTTGGGGTTGGGTGATCCACGCCCAACAATAGTGATTTTACAATTGGCTGATCTCTCCCTTGCTCATCCTGAGGGAGTAATTGAAGATGTGTTGGTTCAGGTGGGCTCTTTCATATTCCCAGTTGATTTCATTATTTTGGACAATGAGTCTGATCAGGAAGTCCCATTTATTTTGGGGCGTCCCTTTTTAGCTACGGCCCGAGCTATCATTGATGTGTGTGAAGGGAAAATGACGATGCGAGTTGGTGATAGAGTGGAGGTGTTTAATGTATACAAGGTACTCAAGTTACCCGTCCACTATGAAGAGTTATCCATGATTACTGTGGTGGAAAGCAATTCGGCATCAATGGTTCCCTACATGAGTCCTGTTGACCCCCTTGAGCAAGTGTTAGTTGGGGATGAAGAAGATAGTGAGGATGAAATAAGGGGAGACATTGAGAATGTTCTTGAAATATCCTGCAGTTACCTCCACGTGCTAGGAAAATTTGAGGAGTTGAACAAGCTTGTTACTCTAACCCCTCCTAAGCCATCTATTGAAGAAGCTCCAAAGCTAGAACTCAAACCTCTTCCAGCACATTTACGCTATGCTTATTTGGGGAACTCTGAGACATTTCTCGTGATCATCTCGTCCAGCCTGACTAATACACAAGAACAGAAATTACTTAGGGTACTTCGTGAGCACAAAAAGGAGATTGGGTGGACCATTGCAGATATTAAGGAAATCAACCCATCATTTTGCATGCATAAAATCTTCTTGGAAGATGGACACCGCCCGAGTGTTGAGCAACAAAGGAGGTTAAATCCCATCATGAAAGAAGTAGTGAAGAAAGAAGTCATAAAATTGCTGGATGCAGGTATCATTTTTCCTATTTCTAACAGCAACTGGGTGAGCCCGATTCAGTGTGTGCCCAAAAAGGGAGGGATGACTGTGATTGAGAATGAGAAAAATGAGCTGATTCCTACACGCACTGTTCGGGTTGGAGAGTTTGCATTGATTATCGAAGTCTCAACAAAGAAACCCGCAAGGATCACTTTCCACTCCCCTTCATTGATCAAATGCTGGACATATTAGCAGGGCATGAATATTATTGCTTTCTAGATGGGTATTCAGGTTACAATCAAATTGTCATATGCCCAGAGGATCAGGAGAAGACCACGTTTACTTGCCCTTATGGCACCTTCGCCTTCAAGCGAATGTCATTTGGACTTTGCAATGCACCGGCCACTTTCCAGAGATGCATGATGGCTATTTTCACTGATATGGTGGAAAAATTCGTGGAGGTGTTCATGGATGACTTCTCAGTCTTTGGGTCATCTTATGATGATTGTTTGAAAAATCTGAGCATGTTGTTGGCCCGTTGTGAAGAAACGAATTTGGTGTTAAATTGGGAGAAGTGTCAATTTATGGTGCAGGAAGGCATCATTTTGGGTCATAGAGTATCAAAAAGTGGCATCGAAGTTGATAAGGCAAAAGTGCAGGCAGTTGAAAAACTACCTCCACCAATTTTGGTGAAGGGTGTCCGGAGTTTCTTGGGACATGTAGGATTTTATAGGCGCTTTATTAAAGATTTTTCTAAAATTGCTACTCCTTTGTGCAGGCTACTGGAAAAAGATGTCAAGTTCAATTTTGATGAAGCCTGCCTGAAGGCATTCGAGGAGCACAAAAGGAAATTGGTAGCTTCCCCCATAATTGTTGCACCTGATTGGTCAGTACCATTTGAACTTATGTGTGATGCAAGTGACCATGCAATTGGGAAAGTGCTAGGCCAAAGGAAAGACAAAGTGTTTTATTTCATTTACTATGCGAGTAAGACCCTTAATGATGCACAATAGAATTACACCACCACTGAGAAGGAGTTGCTAGCTGTGGTGTGAGCCTTTGAAAAATTTCGGACATACTTGGTGGGAACAAAAGTCATAGTCCACACAGATCCCGCAGCAATCAAGTATTTATTTACAAAGAAAGAATCTAAAGCTAGATTGATGTGCTGGGTTTTATTGTTGCAGGAATTTGATGTGGAAATAAGAGACCGAAAGGGCATTGATAAGCAAGTAGTTGACCATCTGTCGAGGCTGGAAAATCATGACCATGTGGAGGAGGGTGGAGATATTTAAAGAAGTTTTTCCTGATGAGAAACTTTTTGCTATAACCCAAGACCTTCCTCCGTGGTATGCTGATTATGTGAATTATCTGGTGAGTGGGGTACTTCCTCCAGAAATTGAATATGAGGCAAGGAAGAGGTTCTTATGCGATGTGAAGTTTTACTAATGGGATGAGCCCTATTTGTACAAAAAATATGGTGATCAGTTAAAGAGGAAATGTATTCCTCATAAAGAAGTGGAACTTGTGCTGTATGATTTTCATGCCTCACCGTATAGGGGCCATCATGATGGCGATAGAGCAGCGGCGAAAGTGCTACAATCTGGGTTCTTCTGATGGACTCTATTCAAAGAAGCCCACGCATTTGTTAAAAAGTGTGACCAGTGCCAGAGAATAAGAACGATCACAAGGAAGCACGAGATGCGTTTGAATAATATCTTGGAGGTCGAGATTTTTGATGTATAGGGGATAGATTTTATGGGTCCATTCCCATCATCCAGGGGAAATAAATACATTTTGCTGGCAGTTGACTACGTGTCGAAATGGGTGGAGGCAATTGCATTACCGGCGAATGATGCCATGGTTGTCGCTGCGTTTGTGAAGAAGAATATATTCTCAAGATTTGGTACTCCACGTGCCTTGATTAGTGATGAAGGAACCCACTTTTGCAATCGGTTATTGAATAACCTTTTAGCTAAATATGGAGTCCGACATCGAGTTACAACAGCATATCACCCTCAAACAAGTGGACAAACAGAGGTATCCAACGGAAAAATCAAGCAAATATTAGAGAAAACGATGAGTGTGTACAGGAAAGACTGGGCTGCTAAGTTAGATGATGCCTTATGGGCGTACAGAACAACTTACCAAATACCAATTGGGGCATCACCGTACAAGCTGGCTATGGGAAGGCATGTCACTTGCCCGTTGAGCTTGAACATAAAGCATATTGGGCTATCAAGAAGCTAAACATGAACCTTGAAGCCGCGGGTGAGAAAAGATTGCTGCAGTTGGATGAATTAGATGAGTTCAGGTTGCACTCGTATGAAAATGCCAAACTTTACAAACAAAAGACCAAGAGATGGAATGACAAGCATATTAAGCCGCGTCAATTTGAGCCAGGCCAACATGTATTGTTATTCAATTCTAGGCTGAGACTGTTTCCTGGAAAGCTGAAATC
Source organism: Nicotiana knightiana (assembly GCA_005239525.1). Lineage (NCBI taxonomy): Eukaryota > Viridiplantae > Streptophyta > Magnoliopsida > Solanales > Solanaceae > Nicotiana > Nicotiana knightiana. Next base: position 30,889 of record ML437589.1, read on the forward strand.
GAGATGGTCAGGCCCGTTTGAGGTAGTGAGAGTCACTCCATATGGTGCACTTGAGTTGCGAGCTATACATGGTGAAAGAAAATTTTTAGTGAATGGACATAGAGTCTAGCACTATTGGGGTGGTACCGTAAATCGTGAGAAGATCAAGGTCGTGCTCGCTGATTAGTGAGGCGAGACTCTGCGTCGTGTCGCGACGTTAAATCAGGCGCTTGTTGGGAGGCAACCAATTTTTAATCGCTTTTGGAGTTAACTTCTTAATTTTTTTAGTAAGAATAAATATATTTTGCATTTTTTTCTTCTTCTTGTAAGCTAAGAATCGATAGATATGATAGTGTAGGACATGTAATTGTGTATTTAAAAAGGCTAGGGGGAGAGGGTGTTCTATTCAAAAATAAAAATAAAAAAATAAAATAAAATAAAAAATTACTACCCCCAGCGCCCTGGTCAGCGCCAGGCGCCGCTGGATCCAGTGAGGTTATCAACCCCCCAGTGTTGGGTGCTGGCTGGGGGGAGGGGGTCCGAAAAAAAAGATTGTTTTTCTTGTTTTGTTTGTTAATTGCATTATTATTTTTTAATTACCCATACCCATTAAGCCCAACCCAATTACCCATCCACACTAACATTATAACCCATCTTCTACCCAAATACCCACACCCAAAAGAAAGAACATAAACACTCTCCTCTTTCCTCTCTCTCTCTCTCTACCCGTCGACAACACACCCCCCTCCCCAACAATTTTTAATTTTCATCTTATTTTTCTTTCTTCAATCTCCAGGTATGTTTTTATTATTCTTTTATATTTTTAGTGTAGTATCCATGGTAATTTCCATCCCCCATGAGCCCTAACTCCCAAATTTTTCCTTTATGCAATTATAAGACTATTTTGGTGGTTGGCTTTGTTGTTGATTGTGTTATGATGATTTTATGGTTGGAGTAGTAAAATTTAAAGTCCTCTACTCTATTTAAAAATTGGGATGGCCATTTTCTTCCACCATTATTGAAATCTAGAGCTCACAATTTATGCCCACAAGGTGTTTGTGAATATGCTTGAGTGAAGTTCTAGGTACACTGGTGAAGTCTTGAGTAACCGAGTGTCTTGTAATTGAACTTGGGATAAGTGTGGGGTGTGTAGGAATGTGATACATGTTAATGGTTGAGCTTGAAAGTGAAAAAATATGTCTTTACACCATGTGTATTGTGTATTATGTATTATATGTGTTAACTTGTTGTAGAAAGTAGTTATGTAGTGTAGTTTTGTAGTTTATTCAAGGAAGAGCAACATGCTATTGCCACGATTAATGTGAATTCATGTGGCCATAATCACTTTTTTTTTTGAATAACTTGGGGAAGTATTGAGTACCCATAGCTTTAGGAGGCAACACTTTCACTTTATCACATAAAAATAATAAAATCATGAAAGGAAGTGTTAATTATACCTTTGGTTTTAAGTGTGCGATCCTTGTAGGACGGGCACCACAACCTTAGGTACGATGTTTATCAAGTCTCATGCACTTGTTTTCATGGTGTTGCAGGATTCCACATGGCTCGTGACAATACAACTAACGGCAAAGGCATTTGCAAATCCTCCTCCACCTCTCCGACAACCAAGAAAAGAAAGCAAGGAGATGGCCCCTCCCGCCTAGCCAAAGGCAAGCAATTGGCCGAAAGCTCACACCATGCACCCTTGAGACCCCGACCCCGGTTGGAATTGGTAGATGATGCAGCGGTTGCATGGCACAGGGACTTTGTGACAAAGGAACGTTATATCGCCGAGGTAGGATCAACATTAAAGCCTTGGAGCGGAACATTCCTGAAGTAATGAGCCAACTCCATGCAAGGCACATGGAGAAGCTATTGGCATGCCCCGACAAGGCAAATTTGAGTATGATCCAGGAACTTTATGCCAATTGGCATGACAGGCATGCTACTTCAAGTGTACGGGGGATTGAGATCAAAATTCACCACACAGACATCTGCAAATACTTGGGGGTTGAAGATGTTGACCCAACGAGGCTTAAAAAAATTTTCAAGAGCCCCAAATATAAATTGATCAATCACACTTTGTGTGGACTTGGATCGACTGCCAAGTGGATCAAACAACATGGCACTCTTCATCTTCATATGGTCCGGTCAGACTTTAACAAGACTGCCAAGGTGTGGCAAAATTTTGTACAAGCACGCCTCATGCAGGGGCCGAGCATATCAGTGACTGCACCCGTGCTCGGGTGTGTGTCATTTATTTTTTGATGACAAGTCGACCCATAAATGTGGGTGAAGTGATGTTGGGTGAAATGGCACGTACGAGGTTTGGGCGACAGATCAGGCGGTTTTTCTTTGGAAACTTGCTCATAAGTATATGCTAGACCTTGGGGTGCCTGAGTACCTAGGGTATGATGAAGTGGTGGAGGCTTCACCCGGGCTTATGGACATTCCAAGCTCACGCCAGCTGCACGCTATGAAAGGGATGAGAGCTTCAGTAGGTACATTTATATAACTCTGAACTTCTTGATGTGTAAAGCAGGTGCTACGGATGTGGAGCGTATGGAATTGAGCAATGAGTTATCCAGTTCTGCAAAGGAAATGTTGGGGATTGCACCTGGCAGTCCCGTTCATTCTTCTGAGGATGTGAACACTGTTCGCAGCTCGGACACAAAAAATTAGGGGGGTGAAGAGGTTACTGGACCCGAGCAGTATTTTCTCTAGGCCCTGATGATGATGAGCCTACGACTGCTGCTCTGGAAACTTCCGATTGACAGGGAGCAATTCTTTTCACCCTACTGTGTTTTTTTAATTTTCATATGCATCAGGACTATGCATGCGTTAAGTGTGGGGTGGGAAGTATGCTACTTGTGATGTTGTTATATAATTGTATAGTTAGACTTTTTGTTTTTTGCATTAATTATGTTCTGTTTTAGTAGTAGTCGCATTTTTCACTATTTTTCGTTTTAGTTAATTGTTAATTTTAGTTAGTTCAAAACAAGAAAAAGAAAAAGAAAAAAAAAACTCTCGGACATTTCCCGACGATGGATCTGTTGGACAATTTTCTTGAGGAAAAAGTCCGATTTAAAAACACCAAAAAGATTTTTTTTTTATTTATTTTATTTCTTTTCTTAGGATAGGTAGGTAGTATCCCTTGGTTTTTCTTTGGGCGTCGGTTCTTTTCCAAGGGTGTAGCTTGAACCGGGCACTTAAAAAAATTAATTTTTTTTTAGTTAGGAAGAAACTGAGTTACTCTGAGATACCCATTGACATGTTTGGTTCTGACATATTGGGTTATGACATACATTCTATTTTCCCTTGTATTTGGTTTGACTGAGTCATGTGCAATGTGTGAGTGAGGTTTAGTGATTTTCTATGCTATCCTGTGTAGTCTAGAACTTGCCCCATGTGTTAATCGGAGCGAGATGGTAGGTTATTCTAGTCGAGGAGATGACGTAGGCATTTTCTTGTTTGATCATGGATGTGCTTGTCACATAAGAATTAATTTTTCCATTGCTAGCCCCTTTGAGCCTTTAGACCTTTTCTTTGGTACCCACATTACAAGCCGTACCCCTATTTTGTTCTTAAATTGAGATTTTTGCACCTTTTCCTCCTAAGGCACTTAGTCGCTAAAAGAAGTAAGGTGAGATATTGGGGATTAACTTTTGAGTGGAGCCATGGAAAGGCCTGTTAGTGCACTAAAAATTGTATTCAAAATTCACTAGCTAGTGAATCTTCATGTATGGAGTGTGTGTAAGAAAGAAAAAAAAAATGATACTAAAAGTATGTACAAAAAGTACACACCTCCAATTTTTATTAATTTGTGCTAGTGAAAATATAGAAGTGCTTAATTAAAAAA
>ML437589.1:34938-45170 GCA_005239525.1 Nicotiana knightiana
ATTAAATTGTTATACTTGGGCATGTTTAAAGAAGGGGAAGAATGTGAAATTGTGTATGTTCATACTTGGTTGCCGGTATCGATCATAGTCAAGGGGTAAGGTGTGTGATTGAAAAGTAAAATACTCCTTGATAATGAACCTTGTACTTGTCGAAGGGTAGTAGATTGTCCCATTGCTCGAGGACGAGCAAGAGTCTAAGTGTGGGGCGTTGATGTTTAACTTAAAATGAATATATTTCTATGTATATCGCTTCGTGTTTTACTTTTGTTTCATGAGTTTTAGATGTTAAATGTGATGATTTATATTAATTTGAAGTTTTTTTATGTTTAGGAATCATTCGGGATCGATCGGGGGCGAAACGCGCGAAATTAGAGCCAAAACGGACGAAAACGCAAAACTCGGGCAAATTAGCGATTTTGGGCGCCACAGGAAGGTCTGGGCGCCACCTGAGGCGCTGGAGACAGAATGGCAATTGGGGCAGCGCCCTGGTGGGAGCCCGGCTCTAGCCAGGGCGCCGGTGATGAGTTTTTTGTCCTATTTTGCCCGGGACACGAGTATTTCGGCCCTAACCCTACCTAAGACGTATAAAAGCAAGTCTAAGCTTATGTTTGATGGATTCATGCCACTTTGGAGAGAAAAGACACACGGAATTGCTGGGGAGCGGAGGATTATCAGTTTTCTTCATTTTTTTTCTAGTATTTACAATTAATTCAACAATTATGCAATTGTTTGATTTTATCATGAGTGGCTAAACACCCATTGTTCTGGGGTTGTGGTTTGGCCATGAATATTGTTATTCGACATTAACTTAACCTTGATTATAGTTCACTCAATATATGATTGTTTCTTCAATTATGTGTTTAATTGCTTAATTGTCTAGCCAGCAGTTAGGTTCTATATACTATCTATGTTATGCTTGGAAAAGTCGTGTATATATTAGAGAAGAATTGAAGAGAGCGCGATCTTGACCCTTCAGGGGAGCGGATTTGTGGTTAGGATAGGAATATACCTAGTCACCGTGCTTAATTAATTATCGTAATCTTAGTGCGTTCTAATAGATTAATTTCATAGGAATATAGGCGTTAATCTATTGAGAATAGGCGAGTAGTGCTTCGGGAGAAGGCTATGAGAGTAATTATCGATTAATTAGCAATCATGAGTGAATTATATGAAATGGAGAGTTAATTAGAGTGCAATACGAGTGGTGAATTGATCACAACCCTGGAATATTTGTCTCTACTGAATACACAACAATACTCTCGTTACTTGATAATTATTTATTTCATAGAATCATAGTATAAAATAGTTACATTCATGGATTTTATTTTGGCTTGATTAAATAACAATTAGAGTGATTTAGCAAGTAGTTTATACAAGTCCCTTTGGGTTCGACATTCGATTTAACATTATATTACTTGCTACGACCACGTATACTTGCGTGTGCGTTTGGGACCAACAAAGATCTACCTATAATCCATCGACACTTGACGTGCAATTGGAACAACAAGATTTGGATCAAATGCAAGAACAGACAAGCACACAAGCTATCAATAGGCATGCAGCTACTGTCCACATATTTTGTAGGAATTGTAATTCTATAAATATAACTAACTCAACAATATATGCCCAGGCATCCTCCTCTCTGTAGTTCTTATATTTTGTTTTAAATGCCATATTGTCTTTATTACCGAAAAAAAAAAGAAGAAGCTATGACCTCCGCAAAACAACCATGACACATATTAATTAAACATATAATAAGCAAAGCTTTATGTACGACGAAGGGTAATACCATAAATTTCAATTGCTTTATGGGGCTATTACCGTAAATATAAGTTGTTTATTGGGCCACTTACCATGTGTGTATAGCTTTTGGTCTTTCTTTGGGTTCCTCGATCTTCTCCATTTGATACAATTTCTCAGGTTTTCGTTCCATCCCTCTACTTTCTGATGAGTTCTTTTGTTGTTCTTCTTCCTTTTTTTCCTGATTTCAGTCTTCCAATTGGCTGTCACATCAAATTTGCAGAGAACCGGATCCTAATTTGGAACAATGGTTCTGGTTTTGAAGATTCAATCCATTATACTTGTATATATTGATGAATATCAACAAATACATTGTTATTGTATACAATCAAAATTGGGCTCGCCCCCTGTGTGACTGATCGAGACTGAAATAAGATAGGTTAGGGTTCGGCCATGAATTATATTGAACTTAGGTGCAAGGTTATATCGTTAAGTTTGAGACTTCGGGACCGAACAAAATCGAGATCAGGCAAGATCGAGGAAAAATTTGTCAAGCCGAATAATAGAAGGACGAAATCTCCGCAATTGGTTGTAGATCACGGCGAAAATCTCGGCACGTATCAAGAATAAGCCGATTAATTAGCAAATCATGAGATTTTTTACCTCATATAGAATTGTATCAAGAGTAGTGGTATACCTCATTTAAACTGGTTAAAGTAAGATACAACATATAGGCACCGAATTTGACTAAAGTTAAAGTGAAAAATCATTTACATGAATACTAAAGAGAACACCACCCCCCAAATTGTTTATATGAATACTAAAGAGAACACCACCCCCCAAATTGGTAATTTGGGGGGTGGTGTTCTCTTTAGTATTCATGTAAATGATTTTTCATAATATTCTTTTTGTAGAGGAATTAATCTGAGTAATTCTTTTAGGCTTTCTAATATATATTCTATATATTCTAAATCTTTGGTTCTTTGATATTCTTCTATATTAGTTTTTATTAGGTTTGTTAGTAAATCTATATTGTCAGTAGTTTGTTGCCAATATTGTAGGTATGTATGATTCATTATTAATCTGAATATAAATCTAATTCATATAAGTCTACGTATATGTCATCTGGTATAATTAATTCTGTCCAATTTTGATTCATTATCTCTATTATTTCAAAATTAACTAATTTTTCATAAATTATTCTTCTTGCATCATTATCTATATTTTTTAAAACATGTAAGATGAGTATTTTATAGCTAAGGTCATCGTCTAATAAGTATGTATTCATTTTATCATATGTTTGCTAAACATATTCCCTCTAACCTCTATGCTTATTATCCTTATTCATCATAGTACAATAAGTTATTTTATTCATCTTTTCTGGTCACTACCATGCTTTTCTGCTTCAATCAGTTACCCTAACAGCGCCTCAACTCTGTTTACTCCCCTAAACGGCTTCCTTGCCTACTGGTTTCAACCTTAGGATGGCATAGTCTGGGCTTACCTACTCTTAGCATATTTTCATGGCAAACTTTCTCAAGATGAATTTTATAACAGTACTATAACATGATGAACAATTATAATTTGNTCCTGATTTACAGTCAAATTTACTAAAATAGTTGTATCCTTGTATTTGTCTAATTTTTAATATTTTGTTTGGTATTGGATAATTATATGTTTTAGTTTTTGCATTTAAATTTCTATAATCAATAACCATCCTACTTTTTCCTCTTTTTTGCTCACTATGTTTATTTACTATAAAAGCTGGGCTGGTATGCTTACTATTACTTTCTTGGATGTAATGGTTATTTAATAATTCGTTTACATGCATTTTAAATTCTGCTAAATCGTCAAAGTTGTATTTTAATGGTTTTTGTGTTATTATGCTATTTTCATTAATTAGTTCAATTTTTACCTTTGTTTTGTGTTTTTCCCATCCTTGTAGGGGATTAATTTTTCATAGTAGTTCTAATTTTTCTTGGATTATTTTTATTTTATCTATTGCAAATATGATAATTTCTAATTGAGTAGTTGGGTTTTTGTCTATATTTTCTAGTTTTTGTGTAATTCTTTCACTTCCTTTTATCCATTCTGTAGTTTTTCGTTGTTTATTATTTACTCGTTTTGCTCCTACCTTATTTTTACACGGTGTGGTAAACCACCAGTGTGTTTTTGTTATTATATGTGGGTATAGTTTTTCTAAAAATGGCATTCCTAACAATATATCTTTTGTAGTGAATTCATAGTTGTATATTTCTTCTATAGTTAGTATTTTATCCCATATATGTGTGCTTCATGTATAGCAACGGCGTCGAGTTCCATTAGAACTCCTTTCAGCTCCGGTACGTCATGCAGTGTAAAAGAAAAAAGAAAGATGAATTAGAAAAGAGAATGCAACTCTTAACAGTATAGGAACAAAAGAAAAAGGATTCATGATATTATGCTCAAGCTCAATGTACAAAACAGTCTAACAAAGTATGGCGAGTTCATGTTCCAACATATCATGCATTCATAAAGTACTTATTCCTAAAAATTTAGTTAAACATGGTCATTAAAGGTATTTTAATAGATTGAAGTAATCAACTAGGCACACGATTATTGAGAGGAGCCAAAAGAAGGACACTCCAAATTTCAAGAATGGCTAGCCATACAATATATATAAGAAAAAGAGACAGGCACCTAATGAAGACATGATTTGTAATAATAAAAAATAATTTCCTATAAACAAGATTTCTAACTAAAAGAAATATAGTATTAACCTTTGGCGCATGTACTGAAGAGACGTAAGGTAAATATTCTAAGTATGGTTCCTAATGCATGAAACACATTGTTCTGTCAACAAAACTCTCACAAGTTGAATTAAGTAAACCTTGAACACATTTGTTATGCCTCTAAAAGTGTAATACTACCAATATATCCAGAAAGCTCTAACTCAAGGTTCATGTCTTTCCAAAGTTTGATATAGTTTTACAATAATCATCGTTTGACTAGTATGATAGATGTCACGACCCAAATTCTAATCTAGATCGCGATGGCGCCCAACATCGATGTTAGTTTAGCCAACCTTATTAGTCTAGTGAGTCCCATTAAATCTTATAAAACTTTATTAACGATACTTGAGTTCTTATCGCAAGCACGAGAGAAATCACAAGCATCAAAGGCAATTTTAACTGAAATGACCAAAAGTTAACTTTTAAATAGTTACACGTCTAAAAGAATAGTCTATCAATGTGTGTGCCAGGAATTGGTGTCACAAGTATACATGCATCTAATAGAAGAAAATCAAAAAAATACATTTATCCTACTGTCTGAGAGGATATAGACAGAATAACAAAACAAAAAGGGAAGTCTCCAACGTGTTGCTGAACGGCATCCAAGGAAACATTTCACTGTGGAATCCCTAAATCTCGAGGAGTCAAGAACGTGTTCCGAGCTGACAACCAGATGTACCTGCCTCAGAACCTGTACAATTAAGTACAAAAGCGTATCATGAGTACATAAACATCATGTACCCAGTAAGTATCCAGTCTAATCTCGAAGAAGTAGTGACGAGAGGTCGACTTGACACTCACTTGGGCCAAAATAATTTATTCAATTATAAGGCTAAGCATGAATATCAAAGATGAATGACAATAATGACAAGAAATGACAAATCTTTCCACAAGTATATTTAGGTGCCAACCCCTGTTAAACAATTTACAAATATATTCTTCAAGGCCTTTTTAACGGTTTAAAAATCATAGGAAACACCAAGCAAATTAACATGCGCACAATATGTCAAGGACGTACGGCTTGATCCAAAAGAAAAGTAAATGTGCACTGTCGAAGGGTCGAACGACGTGAACCATATATGCATCTATTAACATGTCGAGGCGAACGGCCCGCTCCCATAAGAGTAGTGGAGGAATTCACCCGCTCGCGGAATATAATTGAATAAGTGAGGATATCTGCTCTGCATGTCCTCCTCGGACTCCTAAGTCGCCTCCTCGACTGGTTGACCCCTCCACTGGACCCTCACGGAAAAAACCCTCTTAGACCTCAATTGGCGCTTCTGCCTATCAATAATAGCAATGGGCTCCTCCTCGTAGCCTAACCTCTGGTCTAGCTGGATGGTACTGAAGTCTAACACATGAGACAGGTCGACGTGGTACCTACGGAACATAGATACATGAAAAACTAGATGAATACTTGATAGGCTGGGAGGTAGAGCAAGATCATAAGCAACCTCCCCAACTCGCCCAACAACTCGAATGAGCCTACAAACCTTTGGCTAAACTTTCCTTCTTCCTGAACCTCATATTACCCTTCATCGGTGAGACTTTCAAGAGAACCTTCTCGTCGACCATGAATGATACATCACGCGCCTTCTAATGCGCGTAACTCTTTTGTCTGGATTGTGTCGTGCGAAGCCTCTCCTGAATCAACTTTACCTTCTCCAATGCATCTTTTACCAAGTCAGTGCCATATAGCTTAGCCTCGCCAGGCTCAAACCACCCGATGGGCGAATGGCATCGCCGACCATATAGAGCCTCAAATGGGGCCATCTCAATGCTGGACTGATAGTTGTTGTTGTACGCAAACTCGGCCAAGGGTAAGAACTGGTCCCATTGTCCTCCAAAGTCAATCACACATGCCCTGAGCATGTCCTCCAATATCTGAAATGTCCGCACCGACTGCCCGTCTGTCTGAGGATGAAATGTCGTGTTAAGCTCTACACGGGTGCCCAACTCACTCTGCACGGCTCTCCAGAAATGCAAGGTGAACTGAGGACCTCTATCTGATATGATGGATACAGGCACACTGTACAACCGGACTATCTCCCGAATGTAGATCTGACCCAACCTCTCAGAAGTATAAGTAGTGGCCACTGGTACGAAGTGTGCTGACTTGGTCAACTTATCTACAATAACCCAAACTGCATCAAACTTCTGCAAGGTCCGCGGCAACCTGATTACAAAGTCCATAGTGATGTGCTCCCATTTCCACTAAGGCATAGGCATCTGCTGGAGTAGGCCTCCTGGCCTCTGGTGCTCATACCTAATTGTTGATAGTTTAGACATCTAGCCACATACTCCACTATGTCTTTCTTCATCCGCCGCCACCAGTAGTGCTGCCTCAGGTCACGATACATCTTCGCAACACCTGGATGAATAGAATACTGTGAACTGTGTGCCTCCTCTAGAATTCTCTCCCCCAGGCCATCAATATTAGGAACATATAGACGACCCTGAAGTCGCAGGACATCATCCTCGCCAATAGAAACCTCCTTGGTACCACCCTGTAGTACCTTCTCTCTGAGAACTGCCAAGTGCGGATCATGGAACTGCCGAGCCTTGATCTGCCCCAATAATAAAGACTAAGCGACAACACATGCAAGAACTCGACTGGGCTCTGAAATGTCCAGCCTCACAAGTCTGTTAGCCAAGGACTGAATACCCAAGGCTAGTGGCTTCTCCTCCGCTGAAATGAACGCCAAGCTACCCATACTCTCCGCCTTTCTGCTTAAGACGTCTGCAACCACATTCACCTTCTCGGGATGATAAAGAATGGTGATGTCATAATCCTTCAGTAACTCAAGCCACCTACGCTGCCTCAAATTAAGGACCCTTTGTTTGAACAGGTGCTGCAAGCTGCGGTGGTCTATATATACCTCACAAGGCACTCCATACAAGTAATGCCTCCGAATCTTAAGAGCATGAACTATCGCTGCCAACTCCAAGTCGTGCACGGGGTAGTTATTCTCATGGATCTTCAAGTAACGTGAATCATATGAAATAACTTGTCCCTCCTACATCAATACACATCCTAAGCCAACGCGTGAAGCGTCACAATAAAGAGTATACATCTCTGAACCGGAAGGCAACACTAGAACTGGAGTTGTGGTCAATGCTGCCTTGAGCTTCTGAAAGCTCGCCTCACACTTGTCGGACTATCGGAACGTGGCACCCTTTTGGGTTAATCTAGTCAGAGGGTCTGCAATGGATGAAAATCCCTCTACAAACCGACGATAATAACCTGCCAATCCCAAGAAACTCCTGATCTCGGTCGCTGAAGTAGGGCGTGGCCAACTTTGAACTGCCTCAATGTTCTTAGGATGCACCTTGATACCCTCTCCAGACACCACATGACCCAAGAATGCTACAGAATCTAACCAAAACTCACACTTGGAGAACTTAACATATAGCTTTTGTTCCCGCAAGGTCTGGGGCACTACTCTCAAATGTTGCTCGTGCTCCCCCAGGCTACATGAGTAGATCAAGATGTCATCAATGAAGACAATGACAAAGGAATTAATATAAGGCCTGAACACCATGTTCATCAAATCCATGAATGTTGTTGGGGCATTAGTCAAGCCAAAGGACATCACCAGGAACTCATAATGACCATATCCAGTACGGAAGGTAGTCTTCGAAACATCTGAGTCCCAAATCCTCAAGTAATGATACCCAGATCTCAGGTCGATCTTAGAAAACACCTAGCACCCTGCAACTGGTCAAACAAATTATCAATGCACGACAACGGGTACTTGTTCTTGATTGTAACTTTGTTCAACTGGAGGTAGTCAATACACATCCGCATAGTCCCATCTTTCTTCTTGAACAAATAGCACTGGATCACCACAAGGATACACTCGGTTTGATAAACCCCTTAGTTAGAAACTCCTCAAGTTGTTCTTTCAATTCATTCAATTATTTCGGAGCCATATTGTACGGTGAAATAGATATAGGCTGGGTGTCTGGAGCCACGTCAATGTAGAAATCGATATCATGCTCTGGCGGCATGCCTGGGAGGTTAGAAGGAAACACATCGGTGAAATCACGAATTACTAGCACTGAATCAATTATCAGAGACTCTGTGGTGGTGTCCCGCACATAAGCGAGATAAGCCAAACAATCCTTCTCGACCACATGTCGAGCCTTCAGGAAAGAAACAACATGACTAGCTGCACTAACTGAGGAACCTCTCCACTCCAATCTCGGCAACCCAGGCATGGCTAAGGTAACAGACTTGGCATGGCAATCCAAGATGGCGTGATAAGGAGATAACCAGTCCACGCCCAGGATGACCTCAAAGTCGGTCATATATCCAGTAATAAGAGGTCCGCCCTAGTTTGGAACCCACAGAATGTGACCACACAGGACCAATAGATCCGGTCAACAACCACAGAATCGCCTACTGGAGTGGACACATAAACCGGAGTACCCAAGGACCCACGAGGAACATCCAAAAAAGGAGCAAACAGAGATGATACATATGAATAGGTAGACCCTGGATCAAATAATACTGAAGCCTCCATACCGCAGACGGATATGATACTTGTGATAACGGCGTCTGAGGCCATTACATATGGTCTGGCCGGAAAAGCATAGAATCTGGTTGGAGCATCAGCTGGGTGGCCTCCACCCGACTGAATAGCGGCTAGCTGAGCTCCCCCTGTCTGGCCTCCCCCTCTAGGACGGCCCCTACCCATATTTCCTCCACCTCTGGGTGGCCGGACTGCTGGTGCTGAAATCATAGGTTGATGGCCCTGCTGCACTGCCTTGCCCTGAAGCCCGGGGCAAAACCTCTTCATGTGACCTAGATCCCCACACTCATAAGAACCTCTCGGCACCATAGACTACTGCCCTGAAGACTGGCCCTGGTGGCCGGAATACTCACCAGAGGAACCCTGAATAGTTGGGGGACACTCGTAAGAACTCTCCAGCATGGCACTGAAATAAGGCCTCACTGGAGCGCCTCGAGGAGGTGGTGGTGGTGCTGAGTATGGTGGCTTGCTGGGCTGGCCCCTCCCAAACTGACTTCTTCCCCTAACCGGATCACCTCTTAAATCTCCAAAAAATCGAGCTCTCTTATCCTGCTACCCTTGATCTCTACCCCTAAGACGATAACCCTCAATCCTCCGGGCGATCTCAACCACTAGATGATAAGGAGTCCCCATCTCCACCTCTCGGGCCATGTTGGCCCTAATACCAGAGTGCAACCCTGCTACAAATCTCTGCAATCTCTCTGCATCAGTAGGAAGTATCATGAGTGCGTGACAAGATAACTCTGAAAACCTCGCCTCGTAGTCGGTCACTGACATATGACTCTGCTCAATCTACTCTAGGGCTGCTTATCGGGTGGATTGGGCGGTTATTTACTCTTAACAGTTTGGCTTATCGGTTATCAGCTTTTAAATGTATTAATCCGTTAGCCACCCGATAAGATATCGAGCGGATTGGTATCGGTTTACCTCTTATCGGACGATTATCGGGCGGTTTATCGGCCTAATTCTACCTATGGTAATCGACTACTAATTCTACCTACTAATGTAACTCCTTGACCAAATTAACCATTAACCAAATTCTAGCAAAAAAAGAGGCATTAAGTCATTAACCAAATTCATACAGAAACCCTAACAAAGAAAGATGGTGGCATCAACTATTTGTTAAGTTGTTAACAAAACCTACTATTTGTTAAGTTGTTAACAAAATCGTTAGGGTACAAAGAAA
>ML437589.1:45578-204087 GCA_005239525.1 Nicotiana knightiana
TGTTTGTTTAAGAATTAGGAGAGTGGAAGGGTTTTTGTCATTTTGTGTTTTTGTTTTTGATATTTAATATATAATATATAATTATATATGGATAAAAATAAATTTTATATTCTTAACGGGTTAACGGATTAGCCGTTAAGAAAATTGAATAATCCGCCCCCAATCCGATAAGCCGTTAATTAAAAAATCCCAATCCGTTCCCCGTCCGTTAAACCGTTAATCCGATACCAGTAAGCCATTAAGCTTCGGTTCGGTTTTCGGTTTCGGATCGATTTTGAACACCCCTAATCTACTCGAACTGGTATGTCAGCTCTTTCTTCTCAGAGGGTGGGATATACCTGTCCAGGAATAACTGTGTGAACTGCTCCCAGGTGATGGGAGGAGAATCCGCTCGCCTGCCAAGAACATAGGACTGCCACCATCTACAGGCCCTGCTCTCAAGCTAGAAAGTGGTGAAGTCAACCCTATGAGACTTCAGTATCCTCATGTTGTGCAGTCTATCCCTGCACCTATCAATAAAATCATGAGCATCCCCATGACACTCGCCACCGAAGATAGGAGGATGAATTCTAGTCCATCTATCCAATAACTTTTACAGATCGCCATCCGCAGCTGGTCGGGGCTCAAGTGTTACTGCTGCAACTGGCTGAGGCTCGCCCACGGGTAGGGTACCCAGAGACTGATAAACAACAGCTGCATGTCCTAGGGCCTGGGCAGTATGGGTCTATGCTCCCTCTCCCGCTTAAGATGTTGTCCGGTCCGCTGGAAATAAATCAGCCTGGGTCATAGTGTCCATGAACCGCATCATACGGCCCATGACCTCCTGAAAGCCTGGCGCTGCCATAAAATTCACCAGGCAAGGATCTGCTACGAGCACCTCGCCCTACTCCCCGATGATAGGGTCCTCTGCTGGTAGTGCTACTGGGGCAGCTATAGGACCCCCTCGTCCCCTACCTCTTGCCGGTGCCCTCCCCCGACCTCTGCCTCGGCCTCTAGCAATGGGGGGAACAGGCCCTCTCGGTCCTGGAACGTCAGCAGTGCGCGTCCTTACCATATCTGTGCGAGAATAGAATTGTGAGATTTAATATACTATCAACTGCACGATCAAAGATGAATAAAGAGAGATTTCCTAACACCCTACAGCCTCCCGAAGATAAATACGGACGTCTCCGTACCGATCCGCAAGACTATTGGGATTGCCCGTTACTTGTGAGACCTGCGTGAACCTAGAGCTCTAATACCAAGTTGTCACGACCCAAATTCTAATCTAGGTCGCGATGGCGCCCAACGTCGATGTTAGGTTAGCCAACCTTATTAGTCTAGTTAGTCCCATTAAATCTTATAAAACGTTATTAACGATACTTGAGTTCTTATTGCGAGCACGAGAGAAATCACAAGCATCAAAGACAAT
The DNA here is from genome assembly GCA_005239525.1 of Nicotiana knightiana. NCBI lineage: Eukaryota > Viridiplantae > Streptophyta > Magnoliopsida > Solanales > Solanaceae > Nicotiana > Nicotiana knightiana. Next base: position 46,990 of record ML437589.1, read on the forward strand.
TTTAACTGAAATGACGAAAAGTTAACTTTTAAATAGTTATATGTCCAAAAGAATAGCTACCAATGTGTGTGCCAGGAACTGGTGTCACAAGTATACACGCATTTAGTAGAATGAAATCAAAAGAATACATCTATCGTACTGTCTGAGAGGATATAGACAGAATAACAAACAAAAAGGGAAGTCTCTAACGTGTTGCTGAACGACATCCAAGGAAACATTTCACCGTGGAATCCCTAATTCTTGAGGAGTCAAGAACGTGCTCCGGGCTGACAGCTATATGTACCTGCCTCAGAATCTGTACAATTAAGTACAAAAGCGTACCATGAGTACATAAACATCATGTACCCAGTAAGTATCCAGTCTAATCTCGAAGAAGTAGTGACGAGAGGTCGACTTGACACTCACTTGGGCCAAAATAATTTATTCAATTATAAGGCTACGCATGAATATCAAAGCTGAATGACAATAATGACAAGAAATGACAAATCTTTCCACAAGTATATTTAGGTGCCAACCAGTGTTAAACAATTTACAAATTTATTCTTCAAGGCCTTTTTAACGGTATAAAAATCATAGGAAACACCAAGAAAATTAACATGCGCACAATATGTCAAGGACGTACGACTTGATCCAACATAAAAGTAAATGTGCACTGACGAAGGATCGAACAGCGCGAACCATAGATGCATCTATTATCCTAGCGAGGAGAACAGCCCGCTCCTATGAGAGTAGTGAAGGAATTCACCCGCTCACGGAATATAATTGCGAAGCGCTTTCAAATAAAAATAACAAATTCTTCTCAATTCATTTGTTTTCAAATCAACGACTCACTTGAACCCTTTAAATTCTTAAGATGTGGATGCAAACTTTCACTCAATGATGACCACGCATATAAATCAATTAGCAATGTTTACAAGGCAAGGTGTAAGCCTAAAATACCCGGACATAACAAGAATAGTCACTACACACGGACCTTCGTCACCTAGTACATACGTAGTCCTCCACAATCATTCATATAATAAATTATTTCACATATGGGGACAGTTCCCTCTTAGAAGGTTAGAAAGGAGACTTACCTCGTATCAATCCTACTTTCCGATTCAAGAATGCGCTCAAACCTCCAAATTTGGCGCCCGACAACTCGAAACTAGCCAAACATTACATAAACTAGTCAATCTATGTTCGGAAATTCATAAATCTACCATTTAAATGATTACCCAAGCCAATTTGTAAGATTCTTAAAATTCACCCTCGGGCCCACATGCTCGGATTGCGGAAATTCTTAAAGAAAATTGTTACTCATAACCTAAGGATCAATAATATATGATTTTTACTAGATTTCATAACAATTTTTGTGGTAAAATCCCATTTTTATCAAAATCCTAAGTTTTACCCTAAACCCATAATTTTCACCAATCTTTGTGTGTTAATCTACCCAAAAACTAAATAATAAACTCACATTAAGTAGGAAATACCTTACCTCAAGATTCTAAGTTAAAATCTCTATTTTTGGGAGGTCCTAAATCTCCCAAAGTGTGATAAATGCTCTCAATTGAGCCTAAGTCCCGATTTAAAACGACCTCACTGCCTCCAATGATTCCGCACCTACGGCGAGTGGACCGCACCTGCAGACCAGTGTTCGCATCTGCGGAAAGGGGAGGGGCTATCCTGGATCGCACTTGCGGAAGGATTCCCGCACGTGCGGCTCCGCTTCTGCGAAGAAGGGATCGCATCTGCGGATCCTAGGCATCCCCTTGCTAGCCGCACCTGCTAGGCTTTGACCGCACCTGCGGCTGTCCAATCGCAGGTGCGGTCGCACCAGATCTGGTGCACCAACAGCTCTCTTTGAGCTGGGACTCGCCTCGCGCGACGTCTAAAAGGCATCCAGGGCCCCGGAAGCCCCGTTTGAATATACCAACAAATTCTAAATCATAAAACGGACTTGCTCGGACCTATAGAACGCCCGAAACAACCTTAAATCTAAGAATCGTACCCTAGAACCAACTAAACTCAACTTAAGAACTTTAAGTTCTCGGATTCCCTTCCAATACGCCGAAACGTACTTATACTTCTCGAAATGACACCAAATTTTGCGAGCAAGTCATAAATGACACTACAGAACTATTGTCAGTATCGTAATTCCATTCAGACCTCGATAACACCAAAATTCCAAACCTCAATGTTTGAACTTCAAGAATCATATTTCACTATTTGGCGCTGAAACGCCCCCGAGTCATCCAAAACTCGTTCCAAACATACGCCCAAGTACGAAATCATCATACAAACCTATTGAGACCTTCAAATCCCGATTCCGAGGTCATTTACTAAAAACGTTTACCGAAGCCAAACTTGACATTTAAGGCCAACCTTAAAGAACTAAGTGTTCCAAATTCCAACCCAAACTCTTCTGAATTTCCGAACCAACCAACCTCGTAAGTCATAAGTCCATTAAAGTAAGTACATGAAGTCTGATATAGGGCACGGGGCTCTAGAAAGCAAAACGACCGGTCAGATCATTACAACAGAAGTAAATTTCTTCAACGTATTTCCTTACATAACATAATGAAAATGAATTTGTAATATATTAACATGATGAAGGTTAACAAAAAGCTCATTTGGTGACAAAGATTCTCTAAGACATGGTATCTAAATTTTGAGATAAACTTGAAGTAACATTTTCCTTTTAGCATACAACAAAACAGAAAATAGGAACATTAATATTTAACAAAGGATACTTTCGATTTTGTTCAACACACAAATAAGTAAAATAGTGATTAGTCCTAAAATCATGTTTCTAAAAGTTAAAATCTAAACCAAAAAGCATAATACAGTAAAGAAACACGGAAAATATACATGACATTTAAAAGGGTAATAAAAAGTTTAAACTTGAAATGTACTCTTTCAAACAGTTGAACCAAACGACAAACATAAACAAGAAAATCTTCTAAGGAAATGATGTCAAAATTCTATTAACATAACTAAAGGAAAGAACTTAAGACATGTTTTTTTCTAAGTAAACATGGTATTATAAACTAAAGAGAATCGGGAAAAAGTCAGGTGTTACCTGTTATGGGGCAGTGAACTCGGGCGTCGTCGTTGAATCTATTCTCACCTCACGAACGAATTCGAATTTGAACAAATAGATCCGAAGGTCGTCCTTTTGTGTGAAGGAACATCCAAGAGCTTGGAAAAGCAGTCGTGAAAATACAAGAAAATGCACTGATACTTAATGTCGGCTGAAAGGCTTAATATTTTCCACCGTATCTGAGAGTATTTGAGCCTTAGAAATTTAGAGTTTTTGTGGTCTTTCTCGTGCTCTAGAACCTCTGATTTCAGCTGAGATCCAAAGAGAGTATTTATAGAGAAAGGTTAGGGCTTTGAGAAGTGATTTTTGGGCGGGATTTGAAGAGCGAATTACTCGTTTGAATCCAAACATTGAAGCCTTCACGTCAGAGAGAAACATTTGAGATCGAATCAAATCTGAACAATCCACAGTCTCAAAAAATCAAAATGCTAAAAGTCTTTTAGCCTCTTGTATTGACTAAATCTGTAACAGACGAGAGGTAGGGAGGAGAAGGAGTCACGAGATTCAAAAAATGACAGAAAACTTATTTTAAATCGGCAAGGCAAGCTTCTGCCATGGTTGAGAAGAAAGTTGGTATTACACTAGGAGAGGAACGAGGTGAAGGCAATGAGAGAGTGGAACCCTAGTTGTTTTAAGGTTCTTGGGCTGCAGATGGATTTTGGGCTGCTATGTGGGCTGATTTGAAGCGGCTGAAAATGCAAGATTTGGGCTATTGAAATTCAAAAAGAGCAAAAGGCATAAGTAGATGGTATTTAAGAAAATTTAACAGAATCATGGCAGTTGTAAGTAATTAAGAAAATAGCATCTAAGTAATTAACAAAAATGGCACCTAATCAATGTCAATCCTTAAGAGAACCGCAACGTTTTTTTGCTTATTTGTAGGAACTAATTTATTATTTATCTGTAAACCCTCCGAATCTATTCCAGTTGTTTTTGCCTATTTGTAGGGATTTCTCTTTTAACATTCATCTTTCCTTTCTTCTATTTAGACTCTTATTTTCCTTCCCTTCGTCACTTAACAGAAATTATACATATTCATTCAAGATTCTAGGAGTCAAAGTCACTAGCACACTAACTCTCCTATTTTCTGGCCTTTTATCTTTCTTTTAATTTTGTTTTTAGGTGAAATAAATTAATATAATACTTACATAATATTCATAGTATATTTTACATTATATTCTTTTATACAAATATATATTGATGGAACTTGAAGAGTAATGGTGAAATATTTACATTATACCCGCAGTATAATTTCAGTTAATAATGATTTATTTTATCGAAGGAATATTAAAATTATATAAAACTTTTACAATATAATATATAATAAATATATTAAATGTATATTTTTCTAAAAAAATAAAATTGTCCAACATAAAAACAAATTATTGAAAAGAACTACCGGAAATCCCCTTTGTATAAATATACTTCGGAGGTATAATTTCATTATAAAACATCATAGAACTTTAGTTAAACATGGTCATTAAAGGTATTTTAATAGATTCAAGTAATCAACTAGGCACACGATTATTGAGAGGAGCCAAAAGAAGGACACTTCAAATTTCAAGAATGGTAATCCATGCAATACATATTAGAAAAAGAGATAGGCACCTAATGAATACAGGATTTGTAATAATAAAAAATAATTTCCTATAAACTTGAATTCTAACTAAAAAAAATATAGTATTAATCTTTGGCGCCTGTACTCAAGAGACTTAAGGTAAATATACTAAGTATGGTTCCTAACGCATGAAACACATTATTCTGTCAACAAAACTCTCACAAGTTGAATTAAGTAAACCTTGAACACATTTGTTATGCCTCTAAAAGTGTAATACTACCAATATATCCAGAAAGCTCTAACTTAAGGTTCAAATCTTTTCGAAGTTTGATATAGTTTTACAATAATCATCTTTTGACTAGTATGATAGATGTCACGACCCAAATTCTAATCTAGGTCGCGATGGCGCCCAACGTCCATGTTAGGTTAGCCAACTTATTAGTCTAGTGAGTCCCATTAAATCTTATAAAACTTTATTAACAGTACTTGAGTTCTTATCGCGAGAACGAGAGAAATCACAAGCATCAAAGGAAATTTTAACAAAAATGACCAAAAGTTAAGTTTTAAATAGTTATATGTGCAAAAGAATAGTCTACCAATGTGTGTGCCAGGAACTGGTGTCACAAGTATACAAGCATCTAGTAGAAGGAAATCAAAAGAATACATCTATCCTACTGTCTGAGAGGATATAGACAGAATAACAAAAAAAAAAGAGAAGTAGCTCATCGTGGAATCCCTAAATCTCGAGGAGTCAAGAACGTGCTCCGGGCAGACAACTAGATGTACCTGCCTCAGAACCTGTACAATTAAGAACAGAAGCATAGCATGAGTATTGTACCCAGTAAGTATCCAGTCTAATCTCGAAGAAGTAGTGACGAGATGTCTACTTGACACTCACTAGGGCCAAAACAATTTATACAATTATAAGGCTAAGCATGAATACCATAGCTGAATGAGAATAATGACAAGAAATGACAAATCTTTCCACAAGTATATTTAGGTGTCAACCCCTATTAAACAATTTACAAATTTATTCTTCAAGGACTTTTTAACGGTTTAAAAATCATAGGAAACACCAAGCAAATTAACATGCACACAATATGTCAAGGACGTACGGCTTGATCCAACAGAAAAGTAAATGTGCACTGCTGAAGGATCGAACGATGCGAACCGTAGATGCATCTATTAACCTGCCGAGGCGAACGGCCCGCTCCCATGAGAGTAATGGAGGAATTCACCCGCTCGCGGAATTTAATTGCGAAGCGGTTTCACATAAACATAGCACATTCTTCTCAATTCATTTTTTTTTCAAATCAATGACTTACTTGAACCCTTTAAATTCTTAAGATGTGGATGTAAACTTTCACTTAGTGATGACCACGCATATAAATCAATTAGCAATGTTCACAAGGCATGGTGTAAGCCTAAACTACCCGTACATAACAAGAATAGTCACTACGCACGGACCCTCGTCACCTAGTACGTACGTAGTCCCCCACAATCATTCATATAAAAAATTATATCACCTATCGAGACAATTTCCTCTTAAAAGGTTAGAAAGAAGACTTACCTCGTATCAAGCCTACTTTCCAATTCAAGAATGCGCTCAAACCTCCAAATTTGACACCCGACAACTCGTAACTATCCAAACATTACATAAACTAGTCAATATATGCTCGGAAGTTCATATTCTACCATTTAAGTGATTACCCAATCCAATTTGTAAGATTCTTAAAATTCACCCCCGTGCCCACATGCTCGGATTGCGGAAATTCTTAAAGAAAATTGTTACCCATAACCTAAGGATCAATAATATATGATTTTTACTAGATTCCATAATAAATTTTGTGGTAAAATCCCATTTTTATCAAAACCCTAAGTTTTACCCTAAACCCATAATTTTCACTAATATTTATGTGTTAATCTACCCAAAAACTAAGTAATAAACTCATATTAAGTAGGAAATACCTTACCTCAAGATGCTAAGTTGAAACCTCTGTTTTTGGGAGCTCCTAAATCGCCCAAAGTGTAAATGCTCTCAATTGAGCCTAAGTCCCGATTTAAACGACCTCACTGCCTCCAGTGATTCTGCACCTGCGACGAGTTTAGCGCACCTGCGGACCAGTGTTCGCATCTGTGGAAAGGGGAGGGGCTGGCCTGGATCGCACCTGCGGAAGAATTCCCACACCTGCGGCTCCGCTTCTGCGAAGAAGGGACCGCATCTGAGGATCCTGGGCACCCCCTTGCTGGTTGCGAGGCCTCGAAGGCACCTGCGGTCTTGAACTTACGGCTGTCCAATTGCAAGTGCGGTCGCACCAGATCTGGTGCACCAACAACTCTCTTTGAGCTGGGACTCGGCTCGCGCGACATTCGAAAGGCATCTGGGGATCCCGAGGCCCTGTTCTAATATACCAACAAGTTCTAAATCATAAAACGGACTCGTTCGGACCTATGGAACGCCCGAAACAACCTTAAATCTAAGAATCGTACCCTAGAACCAATTAAACTCAACTTAAGAACTTTAAGATCTTGGATTCCCTTCCCATATGCCGAAACGTACTTATATTACTCGTAATGACACCAAATTTTGCGAGCAAGTCATAAATGACAATACAGAACTATTCCCAATCTCGGAATTCCGTTCGGACCTTGATAACACCAAAACACGTTCCAAACCTCAGTCTTTGAACTTCAAGAATCATATTTCATTATTTGGCGCCGAAACGCTCCCGGGTCATCCAAAACCTGTTCCGAACATACGGTCAAGTCCGAAATCATCATAAGAACCTATTGGGACCTTCAAATCCCGATTCCGAGGCCGTTTACTAAAAACATTGACCGAAGTCAAACTTTGCCTTTAAGGCCAACCTTAAGGAACTAAGTGTTCCAAATTCCAACCCAAACTCTTCCGAATTCCCAAACCAACCAACCCCGTAAGTCATAAGTCCATTAAAGCAAGTACAGGAAGTCTGATATAAGGCACGCGGTTCTAGAAAGAAAAACAACCACAGGTCGTTATATTATCCACCTCTTAAACAAACGTTCGTCCTCGAACGGGTCTAGACTCATACCTGGAATGCTGAATAAGTGAGGATATTTGCTCCGCATGTCCTCCTCGGACTTCTAAGTCTCCTCCTCGACTGGTTGGCCCCTCCACTGGACCCTCATGGTAGAAACCCTCTTAGACCTCAACTGGCGCTCCTGCCTGTCAATAATAGCAATGGGCTCCTCTTTGTAGCCCAACCTCTGGTCTAGCTGAATGGTACTGAAGTCTAACACATGAGACAGGTCGGCGTAGTACCTCCGGAGCATAGATGCATGAAAAACTGGATGAACACCTGATAAGCTGTGAGGTGGATCAAGCTCATAAGAAACGTCCCCAACTCGCCTCTACACCTCGAATGGGCCTACAAACCTTGGGCTCAACTTGCCCTTCTTCCCAAACCTCATAATACCCTTCATCGGCGAGACTTTCAAGAGAACCTTCTCGCTGACCATGAATGATACATCACGCGCCTTCTGATCCGCGTAACTCTTCTATTTGGACTGTGCCGTGCGAAGCCTCTCCTGAATCACCTTTACCTTCTCCAAGGAATCTTTTACCAAGGCAGTGCCATATAGCTTATCCTTGCCAGACTCAAATCACCCGATGTGCGAACAACATCGCTGACCATATAGAGCCTCAAATGAGGCCATCTCAATGCTGGACTAATAGTTGTTGTTGTACGCAAACTCGGCCAAGGGAAAGAACTGGTCCCACTGCCCTCCAAAGTCAATCACACATGCCCTGAGCATGTCCTCCAATATCTGAACTGTCCGCTCCGACTACCCGTCAGTCTGAGGATGAAATGTTGTGCTAAGCTCTACGCGGGTGCTCAACTCATTCTGCACGGCTCTCCAGAAATGCAAGGTGAACTGAGGACCTCTATCTGATATGATGGATACAGGCACATCGTGCAACCGGACTATCTCCCGAATGTAGATTTGAGCCAACCTCTCAGAAGTATAAGTAGTGGCCACTGGTACGAAGTGTGTTGACTTGGTCAACCTGTCTACAATAACCCAAACTGCATCAAAATTCTGCAAGGTCCGCGGCAACCCGACTACAAAGTCCATAGTGATGCGCTCCTAAGCCAACGCGTGAAGCGTTGCAATAAACTGTATACATCTCTAAACCAGAAGGCAACACTAGAACTGGAGCTGTGGTCAATGCTGCCTTGAGCTTCTGAAAGCTCGCCTCGCACTCGTCGGACTATCGAAACGAGCACCCTTCTAGGTTAACCTAGTCAGAGGGGTAGCAATGGATGAAAATCTCTCTACAACCGACGATAATAACCTGCCAATCCCAAGAAACTCCTGATCTCGGTCGGTGAAGTAGGGCATGGCCAACTCTGAACTGCCTCAATCTTCTTAGGATCCACCTTGATACCCTCTCTCTACACCACATGACCCAAGAATGCTACAGAATCTAACCAAAAATCACACTTGGAGAACTTAGCATACTACTTTTGTTCCTGCAAGGTCTAGAGAACTACTCTCAATTGCTGCTCGTGCTCCCCCAGGCTACGTGAGTAGATCAAGATGTCATCATTGAAAACAATGACAAAAGAATCGATATAAGGCCTGAACACCCTGTTCATCAAATCAATGAATGCTTCTGGGGCATTAGTCAAGCCAAAGGACATCACCAGGAACTCGTAAACTATTTTATAAGAGCCCTACAATGTAAAAATCTCGTTCAAAAATGACTATCTCAAAGAGGCCAAAACTATTAGCCCTTTTTTTGGGACTTGGTTGGGATTCCTCTCTTCTCGTACTTCTTCCAAGCTTCTAAGTTGGTTAAAATACTTAATCTTTAAAACACACTATATAATAACAATAGCACTAGTAATAAAATATTTTGTAATTAATAATAATAATGATGATGATACTAATAATATTATCATTTAGTAGCAATAGTAGTGGTGGTGGTGGAGTAGTAGCAATAGTAGTATCGATAACAACTTGCCTGTATGATAAATTAAATGTAGTTGTTGATTTAAATGTTGAGGTTTTCGTTTCTGCTAGCAATAGATTTAAACATCTATAGTAACTTAGTAATAATGAAAACTGAGTTCATAGGTACATGTTAGACATATTATTTTAGGCCTCAATTGCATTCTATCAAATTTAAAGAATACATGACCCTTCACACCTTTTACCCAATTTTGATTTAGTATCATGAAATATGCAGAATAACATGAACGCTTTGTTAAGATTTAGACCTGATTTGTTTGCATTATAAACATATTGATTTTCGCTTAGGGATAAACTACAGAACATATAATTTGCTCAAGATTTGCCCTTAACAAAGCCATGTCCTAAGAAGTAGAAACCATGTATTGTTCTTTCTTTAAGATATATTGGATATACACATGTCCTTGAAATTTTAAGAAGCTTTTCTCTGTTTGTTACCACTAACTCTATTTATTTTAGTTGGAATATTGAGTTTGTCTGAACATATATAATGTCTATGTGTTATAGTGTTAACATGGCTTATTTGCGTAATTTACGGACTATTAGATTACATAACAATATGACGTTTTACTTCATCTATTTTCTTGTGGACATTTAAGATTCAGATCTCCTTTTAATTCTTTTCTATTTTTTCTGTTTCTTTGTTTTTGTATGAACATCGGAGCCGAAGAGTCCCACTTTGAAACTCAACGACGCCGCAATATAGCAAGGATTCTACACCGTCCTCTTCTTTTCCGGTTTATGCTGATATGGCTCTTAATTATTTCATTCTATTTCATTATGTTTTAACTGCTTTTTGCGATCAATAGTTTTTGTTTCCAGCTATTTTAAACCTGGACATGTAGTGACTAACTTTCACCGGGACTAGTTAATGAAATCAGTCTACTTCAAGTTCTTTTTACTAAGAGAATAAGTTAATTATTATTATATAAAAATCTGTTTTTATAATGCTTGAACAGCCTTTTAACTTTGAAATCTATTTATTTCAATTTATTAATAGACCCCGAAACCAGGAATTTCTAACGTAAAAAACACGAGTCCAAAACCATTTCTTTTTATAAGTATTATAGAACAGATTTCTTAAATCAATTTAAAGGAACTTTCGCCCACTTTTACTTTTAGACCACGACAAAATAACTATTTTAACCATTAATTACTTTTCAAGTTTAAGTCTTTTCTTTAAGGTTACTACTGCCATATACTTTATGCTTAGCCTTAATTATCTTTAGTTCGATCAGTTAACCATTTAAAATTAATCTTAAATAGTGTCTTAAAAACCTTTCCTTTAGATTAATTGAACCCTTACCCATAATCTTAAGTTAAGCAGACCATAAAACAGAGTTAATTTTAAGCATTATTTAGCTAAAATTTGTATCCTAATTCACTGTTGAAATAATTAGGTGGCGACTCTTTTAATTAATTAAACCTCAGAATTACCAATATATTATACTCTAATTTGCCCCGGTTAAAAAGGGGTATAATAGTAGCCCCAGTACTAGTCTTCGCAGTCGTGCAGTATGCCCAAAGGACTTCGGGTAGGATCTCCTTCCATTTCCTTTTGGCGTCGGTTAAACTCTTCTTAAGGTTTTGGATGATAGTTTTGTTGGTCGATTTGGCTTGTCCGTTTCCGCTAGGATGATAAGGTGTCGATAAGATTCTTTTGATCTTATGATCTTCAAGAAACTTGGTCGCTTTATTGCCGACGAACCGCTTCCTGTTGTCACACACAATTTCAGTTGGCATCCCGAACCGACATATGATGTGGTCTCAAATGAAGTCGATGACTTACTTCTCCCTAACCTTCTCGTATGCTTGTGCTTCAACCCACTTAGAAAAATAATCAGTCATAAATAGGATAAATTGCGCCTTACCCGGTGCCCATGGAAGAGGGCAAACGATGTCCATTCCCCACTTTATGAATGGCCATGGCAGCAAGACTGAATACAGCAATTCCCCAGGTTGGTGAATCATCGGAGCATATCTTTGGCATTTGTCGCATTTTCAAACAAACTCCTTCGCATCTTTTTCCATGTCGATCCAGTAATAGCCGGTTCTAATTGCCTTTTGAACCAATGATTCAACGCTTGAATAATTTCCACAAGTACCCTCGCGAACTTCCCTCAGAACATATTTGGTGTCTCCCCGTCCCAGACAAATTGCTAGTGGGCCATCGAACATTCTTCTGAACAAGGTTCCGTCTTCGGACAAGGTGAATCTGGTTGCCTTTGTGCGCAGGCCCTCGATTCTTTTGGATCTAAGAGAAGTTTTCCAGTATTCAAATAATCTACATATTTATTTCTCCAATCCCAGGTTAAGCTCGTGGAATTTATCTCGGCGTGACCTTCTTCGACTACTGACCTCATAAGTTGTAAAATGGCCCCTGAGTTGAGCTCGTCATCCTCGACCAACGACCCTAAGTTTGCGAGGGCATCGACCTCACTATTTTGATCTCCTGGTACGTGTTGCAAAGTCCATTCTTTAAATTGATGTAAAGTTACTTGTAACTTATCTATGTACCTTTTCATTTGTTCTTCTCTGACTTCGAACATTCCGTTAACTTGATTCACCACAAAGAGGGAGTCACACTTAGCTTCGATCACTTATGCCCCCGAGCTTTTGGCTAGTTCGAGATCTACAATCATGGCCTCATATTCGGCCTCATTGTTAGTCAATTTTACAGTTATAGTGGATGTCTAACCACGTTGCTTGTGGGCGGCTTTATTACGATGCCAAGCACACGGACCCCTTTACATTCTATGCACCATCCGTAAAGAGGGTCCAGATTCCCGAGGATGTCCCCAAGTTTACCAACAACTCTCTTTCGACCTCGGGTATTAGAGCTGGCGTGAAGTCATCCATGAATTATGCCAAAATTTGAGACTTAATGGCTGTCTGGGGTCGATATTCATTATCGTACCCGCTTATTTCTACGACATATTTGGCCAATCGTCCCGAAAGCTCGATTTATGCATTATATTTCGCAATGGGCAAGTTTTCACAACAAATATAGGGTGGCATTGAAAGTACAATTTCAGTTTCCTAGAGGCGCTTAACAAAGCGGGCGCTAATTTTTCTAGGTAGGGATATCTAGTTTCGGCCTCACCAAAGGTCCGGCTAACTTAATAAATAAGAAACTGCCTACATTGTTCTTCCCGAATGAGGACTCCACTTACCGCTATCTCCGACACTTCCAGATATAAGTACAAATCTTCGTTTTCCCTCGGCGTATGAAGCAGCGGCGAGCTCGACAAGTATCGTTTAAGCTCTTCCAAGGCCTGTTGGCATTCCAGAGTCCATGTGAAGTTATTTTTCTTATTCAGCAACGAGAAAAATCGATGACTCTTCGGAGGACCTCGAGATGAATCGCACCAGGATGACTATGTGCCTGGTTAGCCTCTCATGACCTTCACATTGTCTACTACCGTGATATCCTCGATGGATTTGATCTTGTCGGGATTGATCTCGATTCCTCGGTTCGATACCATAAATCTGAGGAATTTACCTTACCCGACTGCGAACGCGCATTTTTTTTGATTCAACTTCATGTTGTACTTCCTAAGTATACAGAAGGTTTCCTGCAAATGCCTGAAATGGTCCTCTTCTCGCAGGGACTTAACTAACATAACATCAATGTAAACTTCCATTAATTTCCCTAGTTGTTCTTTAAACATCCGGTTTTACTAGGCGTTGGTAAGTGGCACCAGCATCTTTTAATCCAAATGGCATTACGTTATAGCAGTATGTGGCATACTTAGTGATGAACAAGGTCTTTTCCTGTCATCCGGGTTCATTTGTATATGGTTGTGCCCGGAATAGGCATCGAGAAAACTGAGGATCTCGTGGCCGGCTGTGGCATTGGTCATGCGATCGATGTTAGGCAAAGGAAAAAAAACCTTGGGGCATGCTTTATTTAAATCCTTGTAATCCACACATTCTTTGTTTGTTCCCTTTCTTAGGGACTACTACTATGTTTGGTAGCCATTCGGGGTATTTGATTTCCCGGATGGACCCTATTTTAAGAAGCTTAGTTACCTCGTCTTTGATGAAGGCATGCTTGAACTGGGGTCTCCTTTTCTGCTTCACCGAATGGAATTTAGGGTCCAAGCTCAGTTTATGGGTGGTGATCTCAGGTAAGATCCCTGTCATGTCGAGATGGGACAAAGCAAAACAATATATGTTAGCTATGAGAAATTGAATGAATTTTTTCTGAGCTCGGGAGTTAAACCCGTGCCTAAGTATACCTTTCAATCGGGCAGATGTTCAATCAGTATGACCTGCTCCATCTCTTCGACTGTTAATTTGGTAGCGTCGAATCATCGGGGATCATGAAGGACCGAGGAACCCCATAAGCATCATCTTCGTCAGTCCCTTTCTTATCTAGTTAGGTTGAGGTCGGCATCTGTGATTCCTATTTGGCTTCCTGTTTTGCTTTTGAATCTGACTCCTTTGTCGATGAGAGTGTTGATATTGGAATCACTTCATCAACGACAAACATTTCTTTCGCGGCGGGCTACACTCAGTAGATTGTTTTGACCCCCTCGGGTGTTGGGAATTTTAACACCTGGTGAAGGGTCGAAGGCACAACTCTCATGTTGTGGATCCACGGTCTCCCAAACAGGGCGGTATGTCTCATGTCCCTTTCGATCACATAAAACTTGGTGTCCTGGATGGTCCCAGATGCGTTCACTGGCAACGTTATTTCCCCCTTAGTAATTTGATTAGCCATGTTGAATCTGTTTAGCACTCGGGTTGGGGGCACGATTTGGTCATGTAGGCTGAGCTGTTCTACGACCCTTGATTGAATGATGTTGTCCGAACTACCTAGATCAATTAACACACGTTTAACTCGAGTTTTATTCATGAGTACAGATGTTACTAGTGCATCATTATGGGGCTGCATGATTCCTTCTGCATCCTCGTCGTTGAAAGACAAGGTTCCTTCTGGTACGTAGTCTCGAGTTCGACACCCCAATACGTCTTGCAAGGATGATGGGACATTCTTGAAATTGCCTAAGGACTTTCTTTCCCTCATCTTTAATGATAGTTTCTTCCCATATTGTGAATGTGAAAGTATGCTTACTATGTACATGGAAGTGATAAACGTTTATTGTATATTTTTGTGTACGTAGATAAAATGTCTGAAAAGCTTATGACTTGGCTAATAGACCTATTGGGTATCAATGACGATGAGTTCCTGCAATCTTTTCTGCAGACTTGCAACATATCTTGGTGGAAAGCAGTTGACAACAATTGCAAGCACATCTATTGACAGAAGAATGTATAGTTAATAAGTAAATGTATAAAATGGTATACTGACAAGTTATACTAAATTACTTGTTCATTAATTAAAGAATAAAATATTCATACTATATTCTATATTCTTAGTAGGATTCTTGATAGACCGAGAGTCTTGATCCTTAATGCATCGAAAGGATGTAACAGAAAGTTTAGTGGGTGGAGGCAAATCTTCTTCATCTGGGTTATCTTTGTTAATTGGATCAATTATGATTTTTTTGTCGATAACCCACTCAAACGTATGTAACGATTTTTCGTATCTCAAGTTTGGTAGCTGTATGCGAGCACCCATTATAAAGTAAGTATGAAATAGTTTGAACATTTTTGATATTGGGGATGTCATCAATCATCACCATAAATGATTGCTTTGATTTGATCTTCCTGTAAGCAGCAGTCAACAGAGAAATTGTGGAAGACTCATATGTAGAGGATGTAAGCAATAAGTTCAAAGATAGCATATCATCAAACATTTTATCAAAGAAGTATCTTATTATTGAAGATGGAAAAAGAATAAAGTTTCATTATGAATAAAGGGAAAAGATAGGTAGATTTGTAGCTTACATTTTAAAGCCATCCATGCACACGTTTATTTTTCAAAGATGCAATGAGCAATTAAATAAAATCTTTGTTACATGAATAAACAAGAATCTGCCAAAAAAATAAAGGAAAGTAATGATACCCAAGAAAAGAATATAAAGTACACGTACTCATAGGGCAATAGCCAAAAAGAAAGTGCAACAAATGTATAAGGCATGCAGAAATAACTCACACACCAGTGAGAGAATCAAAATAAATTTGGAAAACTTGCATACATGTTCATCTTGGAAGATCATGTTCAAATATTTTATTTTTCTTTCTATACTCTCTCCCGGTCGACATATATCTACAACTTGCACCTTACACATCCAGTTTCGTGTGTCAGGAGTGATTGCACATATACCGAGTCTTTCTGTCATCGTTGCCTACAATTTGGAAAATGATTAATAGTAAGTATACGATAAAATAACAAATACAACATACAAGTAATAATATCACGACCCGATTTATTCTCCTAAAGGCATTGTGACAGCACCTAGTCTTACGACTACGTAAGCCTAAATTTGCGGATAAAACTTAATTAAATACGATAAAAGTAAAGGCAGGAAAAGAAAAGTCTGGATAAGCATAACATCGTCACTCGGCATGAACAATATATACCCCAAGACCCGGATTGTCACAACACAGTCACAAGCTTCTATACTATTATATCTCTATACAAACTTGGAAAAGAAAATACATAGTAAGTGTCTCTATAAGATGGAATGGAAGGTGACTCGGAGGATTCTATGGATGCGGCAGAAATACCTTATGGTCTCCTCGATGAAGCTGAAACGACCACTAGCCACGCGACTGAGAACTCGAACCTGGATTTGCACACGAAAAATATATGCAGGGAAGGGCATGAGTACACCACATCTGGTACCTAGTAAGTGTCAATCATAACCCCAGTCAAGTAGTGACAAGATCAGGTTAAGGATCTACTAGATTTATAAATAAAATAATTTAAATAGTACGGAAGATAAATAAGTGGAATCTCCCGGGATATCGTCCCCTAGTCCCAAATATAAGTATGCAGTACAGGGGGGATCTCCCAGAATACGTTCGTAGTCCCCAATTTAAATATGCAGTGCAGGAGGATCTCCCAGAACACGTCCGTAGTCCTCAATTTAAATATGCAGCACATGGGGGATCTCCCAGAATACGTCAGTAGTCCCCAATTTAAATATGCAATGCGAATAAATATCAGATAAGGCATTAATTTAAACAGTTCAGAAAATCATAGGCAAGTGAAGGAATAAACTAGCTTAACATGGCACACAGAGTAGCAGATAGGCAATTTAATATAAAACAAGTAGACATGCTTTTCCTAATCTAAGTAAAACAATTAACACATTAAGCAGTGTAATAGGAGTAAACTGATTTATAATATGTGTAGCGAAAATGGAATTTTATCAACAAATGGCCTGTGTACGTACTCGTCACCTCACGTACACAACAACCACGTAGCAAATAAATGTCAAAACGACCTAAGGGGAAGTCCCCAACACAGATTTAGGCAAGCCACTTACCTCGACTGCTCGACTAAACCCGAGATTACGTTCTTGCGATGAGTACCGACTTCAAATGGCCCAAATCTGTTCAATTCAATTGCATAATGTAGATATAACTTTAAGAAATTAATCTAACTAATAAATTCGAAGCTAATACGCGAATTTAGGAAAATCGCCGAAAAAGTCCCACGGGTCTACGTCTCGGAATGGGGTAAAAGTTACAAATTTCGGACTCCTGTTCACTCACGAGTCTAACCATACAAAAATTACTCGAATCGGATACCAAAAATTTTCGATCAAAACTCAAAAACGCGGTCTAAGAACTTTATCCAAATTTTTCCGAATTTTTCACCACAAATTCGAAATTAAAGGATGAATTTAAGCATAGATTCGTGGAAGTTAGTCAAAACCGAGTCGGAATTACTTACCCAAATCACCCAGGTGAAAATCTCTTCAAAAATCGCCAATTCCCGAGCTCCCAAGTTCAAAATATGAATTTTAACTTAAACCCTCGATTTGGGTATTTAAATTTCTGCCCAGGCACACACTCAGTGAGATCGCGGAAGGCCAAATACGATCACGAAGAGTAAACCACACGCGCCTCATAAATGCACTACGGGATCGCGGGAATTCGTTCGCGAACGCAGTGCTTTACTTCCCAGACCTACGCGATCGCGATTTCCTTCACCCGACCGCATAGAGAACCACTTAGTTTACAATGTTGCCCTATTCCTTCTACACGAACGCGACATAGACCATGCGAACGCAATCTCACATTCCTTTTCATGCGATCGCGATGCATTAAATCCTGACTGGCCTCCAATTTCTCTACGCGATCGCGGACTCCCTCACGCGATCGCGATGAAGAAAATTCTGCCGCACTCACACGAGAAAACCAGCAATCAATACAAGGCTAAAAGTGACCCGTTGAGCATCTGAAACACTCACGAGGCTCCCGGGACCTCAACCAAACCTATAAACCAGTCATAATACCTCATTGGAACTTAGTCGAGACTTCAAACCACATCATATAACACCAAAATCATAAATTATACATGGATTCAAGCCTAAGAACTTAGAAATTTTTCAAAATTCACAACGATGCCGAAACATGTCAAAACTAGTCCGAATGACCTCAAATTTGACACATAGGTCACAAATGACACTACGGACCTACATCCACTTTTGGAATCTCATTCCGAGCCCGATATCAAAATTTCACCTATTGGCCGAAATTTTAACTTTCGCCAATTCAAGCCTATCTCTACTACAGACCTCAAAAACACATTTCGGACGTGCTCCTAACCCTGAATTCACTCAATGGAGCTAACTGAGTCGACAGAATTCTATTCCGGACCCATCTTCACACAATTCTAACAACCTTCCAATTTCTAAAGTTTAAACTCATATTTAGGGACTATATGTCCCAAACTCTCCGAATCCCACAACTAAACACTCCGGCAAGTCCCATAAGCAGAAACAAACGTGGGAAAAATTGTTATTAGGGGATCGGGGCGCTAACTTTCAAAACGACCGACCGGGTCATTACATTCTCCCCCTCTTAAGAAAATCGTTCGTACTTGAACGAGTATAAAGACATACCTGAAGCTGTGAAAAGATGAGGGTATTGGCTGCGCATATCGTGCTTGGTCTCCCAAGTTTCCTCCTCGATCGGTTGACTCCTCCACTGAACCTTAACTGATGCAATATTATTCGACCTAAGCTTTCTGATATGCCTATCCAAAATGGCTACTGGCTCCTCAACATAAGATAGATCCTTTTCCATTTGGACTGAATTGAAGTCCAATACATAAGTCGGACCGTTGTGATACTTCCGGAGCATAGAGACGTGGAATACTGGATGAACTCCAACTAGGTTGGGAGGCAAGGAAAGCTCATAAGCAACCTCCCCAACACGCCAAATATCTCTAAAGGACCAATGAATCTCGGACTCAGTTTACCCTTCTTCCCGAACCTCATGACGCCCTTCATAGGCGATAGCCGAAGAAAAACCCGATCACCAATCATAAATGCCAAATCACGAACCTTCTGATCCGCATAACTCTTCTACCTGGACTGAGCTCTGTGAAGTCTCTCCTGAATCACCTTCACCTTGTCTAGGGTATCCTAGACCAAATTTGTACCCAACAATTGGGCCTCGCCCGGCTCGAACCATCCCACTGGAGACCGGCACCGTCTACCATACAAAACCTCATACGGTGCCATCTGAATGCTGGACTGGTAGCTGTTATTATAAGAAAACTCTGCAAGTGGAAAGTATTGGTCCCATGGCCTTCAAAACTCCCTCACACAGGCACAGAGCATATCCTCAAGAATCTGAATCGTGCGGTCGGACTGCCCGTCCGTGTGAGGGTGAAATGTTGTACTCAACTCCACTGTGGTTCCTAACTCCTACTGAACAGCTCTCCAGAACCGTGAAGTGAACTGTGTACCTCTGTCTGAAATGATAGATACTGGAATACCGTGAAGGCGGAAAATCTCCCTGATATAAATCACAGCCAACCTCTTTGAGGAATATGTGGTCAACATGAAATGAAATGGGCTGACTTGGTCAGCCAATCCACAATCACCCAAATAGCATCGAACTTTCTCAAAGTCCGAGGAAGTCCAACTACAAAGTCCATGGTGATACGCTCCCACTTCCACTCTGAAAGCTCAATCCGCTGAAGCAACCCTCCTGGTCTCTGATGCTCATATTTAACTTGCTGACAGTTGAGACACTTGGCCACAAATCCAACTATGTCCTTTTTCATCCTCCTCCACCAATAGTGTTATCTCAGGTCCTGGTACATCTTCGCGGCACCCGGATGAATGGAGTACCGCGAGCTATGGGCCTCCTCCACAATCAACTCTAGGTGCCCCTCTACATTGGGCACAAAGATACGACCCTGCATCCTCATCACAAACCATCATCACCTATAGACACATCTCTGGCATCACCTCGCTGAAACCTGTCTTGAAGAACCAGAAGGTGGGGATCATCATACTGGCGCTCTCTAATGCGGTCATAAAGAGAAGACCGGGCAACCACACAAGCTAATACCCAGCAAGGCTCTGAAAGATTCAATCTCACGAACTGACTGGCTAAGGACTAAACATCCAAGGCTAAGGGCCTCCCAACTGCCGGAAGATATGCCAAACTCCCCAAACTCTTCGCCCAGCAACTCAAGGCATCGACCACCACATTAGCCTCCCCAGGGTGGTATAAATAGTGATGTCATAGTACTTGAGTAGCTCCAACCACCTCCGTTGTTGCAAATTAAGGTCCTTCTGCCTTAACAAGTGCTGTAAACTCCGGTGATCCGTGAAAATTTCACAGGGAACACCGTATAAATAATGACGCCAGATCTTCAGGGCGTGAATAATAACTGCCAACTTGAGATCGTGAACTGGATAGTTCTTCTCATGTACTTTCAAATGTCTTGACGCGTAGGCAATCACCCTACCGTCCTACATAATATAGCTCCAAGGCTAATCCTCGACGCATCACAATAGACTGTATAGAAACCTAAACCCGTAGGAAATACAAACACTAGAGTTGTAGTCAGGGCTATCTTGAGCCCTTCTGGGTCAGTTTGGTCATAGGTGCTGCAATAGATGAAAATCCCTCTAATACCCTGCCAAACCAAGGAAACAACGGATCTCAATAGCTGATGACGGTCTAGGCCAACTCTGCCCCGCCCCCAACTTCTTCGAATCTACCTTGATCCTATCACAAGACACCACATGGCCTAAGAATGCCACTGAATCAAGCCAAAATTCACACTTAGAAAATTTTGCATACAATTTCATCTCCCTCAAAGTCTGAAGCATAGTCCTCAAGTGCTGCTCATGATCCTCCTGGGACTGAGAATACACCAAGATGTCATCAATAAACACAATGAAGAAGGAATCAAGATAAGGCCGGAACACACTGTGCATCAAATGCATAAAGTATGCTGGGTCATTTGTCAGCCCAAATGACATGACAAGAAACTCATAGTGGCCATATTTGGTCCTGAAGGCAGTCTTCGGGATATCCAACTCCTGAATCTTCAACTAATGATAGCCTGAACGCAAGTCAATCTTGGAAAATACCCTGGCACCCTGTAACTAGTCAAATAAATCATCAATGCGAGGCAAAGGGTAGTTGTTCTTCACTGTAACCTTGTTCAACTGCCGAAAATCAGCACACATATGCGTAGAACCATCCTTCTTTTTCACAGATAATACCGGGGCACCCCAAGGTGATACACTGGTCTTGATGAAACCCTTATCAAGCAACTTCTGCAACTGCTCCTTCAACTCCTTCAATTCAGGAGGAGCCATGCGATAGGGAGGAATCGAAATGGGTTGAGTTCCCGACAACAAATCAATATCGAAGTACATATCTCTGTCGGGCGGCATACTCGGAAGATCAGTTGGAAAAACATCAGGGAAGTCCCTCACTACTGGGACTGACTCAACTGAAGGGGTACCAACACTAACATCTCTCACATAGGCCAAATACGCATCACACCCCTTCTCAACCATCCGCTGAGCCTTAAGAAAAGAAATAAGCCTGCGGGGAGCATACACTAAGGTACCCATCCACTCTAATCTCGGTAAGCCTGGCATAGCCAACATCACGGTCTTGGTGTGACAATCAAGAATAGCATAGTGGGGTGACAATCAATCCATGTCCAAAATAACATCGAAATCTACCATATCGAGTAATAACAAAGCAGCTCTAGCATCAAAACCACTGATAACAATCAAACACGATAGATATACACAGTCCACAACGAGAGAATCTCGGAGTAGAAACATAAACAGGGGAACTCAAAGAATATCGAGTTATCCCCAAATGCAAAGCAAAATAAGTAGACACATATGACTATGTAGATCCTGGGTCAAATATTACTGATGCATCCCTATGACAGACAAGGACTATACCTATGATGACTAAATCTGAAATGACAGCCTCTGAACGGGCTGGAAGGGCATAATATCTGTCATGGCCTCCCCCTCTAGGGCGACCTCGACCTCCACCTCGAGATGTCTGAGAAGGTGGGGCAGTAGCTAGGGCTGGAAGAATAGCCGGAGGACCCAGTGGGGCACGTGGAGCCTGATAGGTCAGAGATGATGCACCCCTCCTAGCTCTGGGGCAATCTCTAAACATGTGACGAGGGTCACCACACTCAAAACAACCCCTCGGAGGACGTGGAGGCTGATGCTGACTCTGAACTGGCTTGCTGGACTGGCCGTTAATAGCACCTCGAGCAGGAGGCACACTATATATTGGCGGTGCATAATAAGGCTCCTGAGGTCTAGGAGGAGCTGGAATACCACTGGCTGCTGGAAGAGCTGAATGAACAAGGCAACTCACAAAACCCCTACCATAGCGTGCTGCTAGCGCATGAGCTCCCAAAAAATGACCAGTCTCTCGAGACCACTTGGCCTCCCTCTCCTCTCTTTCCCGAGCAAATATTCCCTCTATCCTCCGGGAAATACTCACTACCTACTGGTAGGTGATATCCATCTCCAACTCTCTGGCCATTACTCACTACCTACTAGTAGGTGATATCCATCTCCAACTCTCTGGCCATACTGATCTGAATACCGGGGTAGAGTCTCTCAATGAAGCGTCGAACCCTCTCTCTGACCGTAGCAACCAAAGCCGGTGCATGACGAGCCAAGTCACTGAAATGGACTGCATACTCCGACACAGTCATAGTACCCTGGCGTAGCTGCTCGATCTCCACACGCCATGCATCCCTGAGGCTCTGAGGGACATATTCAAGCAAAAACATCTCTGAAAACTCAGCCCAAGTGAGTGAAGCTGCCTCGTACGAACTACTCAGCTCATAGGCACGCCACCACTGATAAGCCGCTCCCCTTAGCTGGAAAGCGGTGAAAGAAACCCCACTCATCTCCACAATGCCCATAGTGCAGAGAATACGATGACACTCCTCAAGAAAACCCAGAGCGTCATCTGAAGCTAGTCCGCTGAAAATAGGTGGGTGGTACTTCTTGTACCTCTCAAGTCTAAGCTGCTCTGCCTTAGAAGCAGCTACCCTAGCATCATGCTAAGCCGGAGCCACTGGGGTCATAGGAATGAACTCTGGGGCCTGATCAACCTGGACCCTTTGCTCAGGTGTGCGGGTTGCGGGAGTCTGTGCCCCTCCCCCGGCCTGAGATGTGGCTGGAGCTATCGGGAGAAGCCCTGCGTGAGTCAGAGTGCTGAAGATGCTCATGAACTGAGGCAAAGTCTCCTGGAGGGCTGGAGCAGCAATAGGGACATCCTCTGCCGGTCCTCCAGCTGGAGCTGTTGTAGGCTCCTCTGTCGATTCTCTCGCCGGTGCTCGGGCTGCACCGCGTGCTCGTCCTCTACCCCTACCCCTGCCTCTGGCAGATCTGGCTGGGGGATGGGGTGCCTGGTCGTCGGTCCGTTCGGTACGGGTCCTCACCATCTGTGAGAAAGAATAAAATAGAGTTTTAAAATCATTGATGTCAATAACTCGCACGACAACGAAATCCAAAGAATGTGATTGTTCTTAACAATTACATAGCCTCCCGAAGATAGATACGGATGTCTCCATACTGATCCGCGAGACTCTAATAAATCGGCTTGTGACTTGTGACTCCTATGAACCTAGATGCTCGGTTACCAACTTATCACAACCCGATTTACCCTCCGAAAGGCATCGTGACGGCACATAGTATCTACGACTAGGTAAGCCTAAATTTGCAAATAAAACATAATTAAATACCATAAAAGTAAAGACAGGAAAAGAAAAGTCTAGATAAACATAACATCACCGATCGACATATACAATATATACCCCAAGACCCGGATTCTCACAACACAGTCACAATCTTCTATACTATTATATCTCTGATACCAACTTATCACGACCCGATTTACCCTCTGAAAGGCGTCGTTATGGCACCTAGTCTTTAAGACTAGGTAAGCCTAAATTTGCGGATAAAACTTAATTAAATACGATAAAAGTAAAGACAGGAAAAGAAAAGTCTGGATAAGCATAACATCGCCACTCGGCATGTACAATATATACCCTAAGGCCCGGATTGTCACAACACAGTCACAAGCTTCTATACTATTATATCTCTGTAAAAACTTGGAAAAGAAAATACATAGTAAGTGTCTCTATAAGATGGAATGGAAGGTGACTCGGAGGATTCTACGGATGCGGCAGAAATACCTTATGGTCTCCTCGATGAAGCTGCAACGACCACTAGCCACGTGGCTGAGAACTCGAACCTGGATCTGCGACGAAAAACATGTGCAGCGAAGGGCATGAGTACACCACATCTGGTACACAGTAAGTGCCAAGCCTAACCCCAGTCAAGTAGTGACGAGATCAAGTTAAGGCTCTACTGGATTTATAAATAAAACAGTTTAAATAGTATGGAAGAGAAATAAGTTCTAAAATAGACAGTTAAAAGACTAATCTAAAATAAAATAGTAAAATGGAGCCCTCGGCTCAGCACAACGTATCACATGTGGAATCTCCCGGGATACCGTCCCGTAGTCCCAAATATAAGTATGCAGTATTGGGGGGGATCTCCCAGAATACGTCCATAGTACCCAATTTAAATATGCAGTGCAGGGAGTATCTCCCAGAACACGTCCATAGTCCCCAATTTAAATATGCAGTACATGAGAGATCTCCCAGAATACGTATGTAGTCCCTAATTTAAATATACAATATGAATGAATATAAGATAAGATATTAATTTAAACAGTTCAGCAAATCACCCGCAAGTGAAGGAACAAAACTAACTAAACATGGCGCACAGATTAGCAGATAGGAAATTTAATATAAAACAAGTAGGCATGCTTTTCCTAATCTAAGCTAAACAATTAACACATTAAGCAGTGTAATAGGAGTAAAATGACTTATAATATGTGAAGCGAAAATGGAATTTTAGCAACAAATGGCCCGTGTACTTACTCGTCACCTTACGTACACGGCACCCACATAACAAATAAATGTCAAAACGACCTAAGAGGAAGTCACCAACACAGAGTTAGGCAAGCCACTTGCCTCGACTGCTCAGCTCAATCCGAGATCACGTTCTTGCCACGAGCACCCGACTCCAATTAGCCCAAATCTATTCAATTCAGTTGCACAATGCAAATATAACATTAAGAAATTAATCTAATTAATAAATTCGAAGCTAATATGCGAAATTAGGAAAATCACCGAAAAAGTCCCCCGGGCCCAGTCTCAGAATCGGGTAAAAGTTACAAATTTCGGACACCCGTTCACTCACGAGTCTAATCATACAAAAATTACTCGAATTGGATAAAAAAATCTCGCTCAAAACTCAAAAACTTGGTCTAAGATCTTTATCCAAATTTTTCACAATTTTTCACCCCAAATTCGAAATTAAAGGATGAATTTAAGCATAGATTCGCGGAAATTAGTTAAAACCGAGTAGGAATTACTTACCCAAATCGCCCAGGTGAAAATCTCTTCAAAAATCACCAATCCCCGAGCTCCCAAGTTCAAAATATGAATTTTAGCTTAAACCCTAAATTTGGGTATTTAAATTTCTGCCCAGGCACACACTCAGTGCGATCACGAAAGGCCAGACGCGATCCGGAAGAGTAAACCACAGGCGCCTCAGAAATGCACTATGCGATCGCGGGAATCCGTTCGCGAACGTGGTGCTTTACTTCCCAAACCTACACGATCGCGGTTGCCTTCATACGACCACGTAGAGAAACACTTAATTTCCATTGCTGCCCTATTCCTTCTACGCGAACGCGACATAGCCCATGCGAACGCAGTGACCAAGCTGCCTATTCTACGCGATCGCGTTCCTTATCATGCGATCACGATGCATTGAATCCTGACTGGCCTCCAATTTCCCTACGCGATCGCGGACTCCCTCTCGTGATCGCGATGATGAAAATACTGTTGCACTCACAGCAGAAAACAACTAATCAATACAAGGCTAAAAATGACCCGTTGAGCATCCGAAACACCCCCGAGGCCTCCGGTACCTCAACCAAACCTACCAACCAGTCCTAATACCTCATTCAAACTTAGTCGAGCCTTCAAACCAAATCACATAACACTAAAATCACAAATTATACATGGATTCAAGCCTAAGAACTTAGAAATTTTCCAAAATCCACAACGATGTCGAAACACGTCAAAACTAGTCCGAATGACCTCAAATTTGACACACAGGTCACGAATGACACTTCGGACCTATGGCCACTTTTCGAATCCCATTCAGAGCCAAATATCAAACTTTCACCTATCAACCTAAATTCTAACTTTTGCCAATTCAAGCCTAACTCTACTACAGACCTCAAAAACACATTCCGGATGCGTTCCTAACCCAGAAATCACTCGACGGAGCTAACGGAATTAACGAAATCCTATTCCGGAACCGTGTGACCGGAACCGTCTTCACACAGTTCCAACTACTGTCTGATTTCTAAAGCTTAAACTCATATTTAGGGACTATGTGTCCCAAACTCTCTGAATCTCACAACTAAACACTCTGGCAAGTCCCATAAGTAGAAACAAACGTGGGGAAATTTATTATTAGGGGATCGAGGTGCTAACTCTCAAAATGACCGACCGGGTTGTTACAAATAACTTACGTAATGATATCTTTTATTGAGTCAATCAAAACACTTAGGAGAATGCCTTTTTGATAATTTCACGATATACTACATTGTAAGTAGAATGGTCATCATGATTATCTACTGTTGCTAGTTGGATTAACAGCTTTACACAGTTTGAGCTTGTTGCTCTTGATAAAGCAACGTAAAGTTGACCATGTGAAAAGACAGGTTCACCTAAATAATTCCTACGAAATCTAGTGTTTGACTCTGAGCTTTGTTTATAGTCATAGCAAAACATAATCGAATTGGGAATTGTGTTCTCTTAAATGGAATAGGTAATTTCTCATCTTGTTAAGATAATAACGGTATTCGAGGAATGAAAACATGTTTCCCTCTTAAGTCACCACTTTCAATTGTAGCACTAATAACATGAGGTTTGAAATCAGTACAAATTAAGTGTGTACCGTTACATAAACCCTCAGAAGGATTTAAATTGCGCAGTAGCATAATTGGACAATTTTGCTTCAGAACTAACTTGTACGGAGGTAAACCAGCAGGACTCAAAGTCTGCAAGAAATCTTCAAATTCGCTTTGATCTTTTGGATCTACAGTTTCATCAATTCCTATGAATGTCATAGGAGTTTGAGGAAACTGATCTATGAACATCTGATTAATTTCATTCACAAAATCATTTTTGGTTGTTAATATAGCGCGAGATGTAACTGAGGAGGTATCATAAATGAGCGCATCTAAATTGGGATAAATAGTTATGAACAGAATATGTAATTATTATTTCTCATTTGTAAATGGAATGAGGAAAGCTTTTGGAACTTCAATTTTTCCATGTTCATTAACCTTTTCTATTCCATCTCCAATCCTTAGTAAGTACTCACAAAAGGTAGGATCTTCTCTTGCACGCATATTTTCTGATAATCAAAATTTTTAAGGTGATTCCAGATGTTTGAATATAATAAAATTTCAAAAATGAAATCTTCTTTCGTCCCGCTTTGTACAACTGGCAAAGTCTGTCTGAAATCACCTCCAAAAAGATGACTTTGCCACCAAAGAGCGTATCTTTGTCCATAAGATCTCTCAACACTAAATCAAAAGTCTCGACAAGTTTTTTCTTTGCCATTGACACTTCATCCCATACTATTAGTTTTGCATCCCAGATTAAAGATGCAAGTGACCTTTGTTTACTTATATTACAGCTAGAATTTTCACTTGTATCAATAGGATGTTTAAAATGGGAGTGAGCAGTCCGTCCACCAGGAAGTACGGATCCAGGACCATCAATAAAAAAAGATCCTGATCCATTTGAAAATATTCTATCAAGGATGGCGTCATATGCTGTTAGTTGTTCTTTATTCAGTTTTTGAATAGCAACAAATCTTCTTCAGTCACAATTATGTTCCGCTCTAAATGGATGTCTCTAGCCTCTTGTGTTATTGTGGAAGATGCAGAAGATGTGAAAGTTTCTGATATGAGTTTAAATTCATTTATACTCCTTCCCATTGAATGAAATATATCGTTTATGTGATTTAGGACCAAATAACGAATGTTGTTTGTTTGTATGTTTGGTATAATTGAGAAATCTTCAGACATGAAGCTATCAAATCGTTTCCATAATTGTCTTGGATTAGCAGGGTTACAATATACTAATAGTGTTTCAAATAAACGTCTTAGGCTGTATGGCATTTGATAATTCGCAGCTTCAGACATACAATCCATTAAGTTACTATCACAAGCTAGCAATCCTCTTTTTTCTGCAGATTCTCTAAATGTGCCGCAACGCTTTCCATTTACAGTTTTGAGATCTTTGTATGATTTTGGGCCTCTTATGTTCATCAATAATAGGCGAAGGTAGTATCTCTCCCCTTCTGTTGGATGACATTTCACAATACGTCCAATAGCATAACCTTGTTGTCTTGATGACCATATTTTATCACTCACTGACTATACGAAGTGTTATGAGAATTCTATGTACAATAACAGAAGCTCTTTGGCGTGCTTATTTGTTTCATTCATTGTAAAAAAATTTGTTAACATTGTTTTCTTAATTGCAGGATTATTCAAAGTTGTGTTTAGATTTGCACTTGTTTTAAAGGAGACAAATTGTTGATCCTCCAGATGCAGTTGAAGATGGTAGACATTGGGAGTCATTTCACTGATAGGAAAGGAAAACAAATGCCACATAGTCTCCGGTGCTGACACCCATGTCACGACCTGAATCCTATCTCAGGTCGCGATGGCGCCCAACACCGTAGTCTGGCAAGCCAACATCAATCTACTGGTGAATTTCTTTTAATTTACTAAAACATTTCCAACACTCACTTGGTTTAGATTTTGGCATTGGGAAAAAATGAATAACTTAGACAATCTTAAGCAGAAATAGTCATAAAAGTCATAATTTAATATTTACATACCAAAATAATGTCTACTAATGTGTGTGCCAGGAACTAGTGTCACACGTATACAGGCATCTAGTAGAATAATATCAAAAGAATAAAAGTGTGTCCTACTGTCTGAGTAGGTGTGGACAGAAATGGCAAAAGAATAGCTCCAAAATGCTGATGGGAGTCGCCAAGAGAAGCAACTCACCGTGGAGTCTAGACCAGGTATATATATCAGGGATGAACTCCGGGCTGATACCCAGATGCACCTGCCTCAGAACCTGTACAATTAAGTACAGAGTGTAGCATGAGTACATAAACAATATGTACCCAGTAAGTATCCCGCCTAATCTCGAAGAAGTAGTGACGAGAGATCAACGTGACACTTACGAGGAATAGAATAATATGTCTTAAATGTAAGGCTAAGCAGGGATCGCAATCATGAATAATAATGAAGACAGGAACATCAAATATCATTTACAACTACCTTTACATGTCAAGTTCTCTAGCATATAAATTACCTAGTTTTCATTTTTCATGGTATTTAACAGATACATAATCGCAGAACACCCAACATCTAACAAACACATAACATGTCATGAACGTACGGATGACACAATGCGAAAATAAATTTGCACTGCCGAAGGGTCGAACGTCTCGAACCATAGATGCATCTATTACACCGCTCACGAATCAAACATGCAACGTGGTTGACATAATAGTAGGGCTACCCCGCTCGCGAATCTTACATGCAATGCGGGTTCCCGTATATATACACATAATTAACAGGAATCAAGAAATTCAGTAGAGAATATACTTACAGAGAAGGTTTCAATATTATAAATTATAGAATGTAACCTCCTAGATGTCCGCTTAATAACTCAAGGATATTAGGCAACCTAAATTAAAGCATGCTTGTGAAATCCTAAACTCCCCGACATAACATAATAGTAGCTACGCACGGACTCTCGTCACTTCGTGCGTGCGCAGCCCCCACGAATAAAGACATGCAATAATTTATATTCATCTATAGGGACGATTCCCTCTACGAGGTTGTAAAGGAGACTTACTTCGTGTCAAGCCTACTTTCAGGGTCAAGAACGCGCCCAAAACTCCAAATTAGTCGCCCAAGAACTCGAAGTTAGCCAAACATCACATTAACATGTCAATCTATGTTCAAAAGCCCCTAATTCTCCTGCTTAAATGGCCATTTCAACCCAAATTTGGAAAAACCTAAAATACACCGCCGGGCCCACATGCTTGGATTCCAGAAATTTTCGGAAGAAGTACTTACCCTTAGCCTAAGGATCAATATTATATAGTTTTTGTATGATTCCTTAACACATTTGTTGATAATTTCCCATTTTTGTCAAAAACCTAGGTTTTACTCTAAACCCATGATTTCCACAAATTTTATGTGTTAATCTACCTAAGAATTCGAGTATTAAGCTAAATTTATAGTAGGAATTACGTACCTTACAGTAGCTAGGTCGAATGCCTTCCTTGCATGCTCTCAAAATCGCCCAAAGATGAAGAGAAGTGTTCAAGAATGGTTAAGTCCCATGTTTAAAATGAAGCTCACTGCCTACAGGCTTCTTGCACCTGCGGCTCTGGGACCGCACCTGCGGTCTCGCATATGCGAGAAAGATCTCGCATCTGCGGAGAAGGGGAAGGGGGCCTGGCTTTGTACCTGCGAAGTGGAGTCCACACCTGCGGCTCCGCTTCTGCGGAATGGAGTCCGCATCTGCGAAAACGGGCAGCTCCCTCAGGAGTCGCACCTGTGAGGCTGGGACCGCAGAAGCGGTCTCGCACCTGCGACTTGCCGTCCGCAGGTGCGGTCGCACCAGACCTGGTGCACCAGCAGTCATCTAAGGCTGGTTTTTGCCTCGTTCGATGTTCGAATGGAATCTGGGCCCACTCGAGACCCCGTCCAAATATACCAACAAGTCCTAAATCATAATACAGACTCGCTCAAGCCTTCGGAACGTCCGGAACAACGCTAAATCTAAAAATCATACCCCAAAACCTATTGGATCAAACTAAAGAACTTTAAGTTCTTGAATTCGCTTTCAACACGCCGAACTTACCTATACTACTTGGAATGACACCATATTTTGCGAGCAGGTCATAAATGACATAACGAAACTATTCCCGGTCTCAGAGTTTTGTTTGGAACTCGATAACACAAAAACACGTTCCCACCTCAATTTGAACTTAAGGAACTTCTTATTTTACTATTTTGCACCGAAACGCCCCCGTGTCATCCAAAACCCGTTCCGAACACACGCCCGAGTCCTAAATCATCATACAAACCTATCGGAACCTTCGAATATTGATTCCTAGGTCGTTTACTAAAAATATTGATCGAAGTCAAACTTGGCCTTTAAGGCCAACCTTAAGGAACTAAGTGTTCGTATACCACTCCAAAATCCTCCAAACATCGAACCACCTGTTCCCACAAGTCATAAATCAGTAAAAGCAATTACGGAAAGTCTCATTTAAGGGCACGAGGTCCTAGAACACAAAATAAACGATCGGGTCGTTACATTCTCCACCTCTTAAACAAATGTTCATCCTCGAACGGGTCTAGAGTCATACTTGGAGTGCTAAATAACTGTGGATATCTGCTTCGCATGTCTTCCTCGGACTCCCAAGTTGCCTCCTCGACTGGTTGGCCCCTCCACTGGACCTTTACGGTGGAAACCCTCTTGGACCTCAACTAACGATCCTGCCTGTCAATGATAGCAACTGGCTCCTCCTCGTAACCCAACCTCTCATCTAGCTGAATGGTGCTGAAATCAACCACGTGAGAAGTCGGCGTGGTATCTCTGGAGCATGGACACATCAAAGACCGGATGAACCCCTGATAAACTGGGAGGTAAAGAAAGATCAGAAGCAACCTCCCCAACTTGTCTTAACACCTCAAATGGGCCTATAAACCTTGGGTTCAACTTGCCCTTCTTCCCAAACATCATAATACCCTTCATCAGCGAGACCTTCAACAGAACCTTCTCGCCCTCCATAAATGATACATCACGCGCCTTTTGATTCACGTAACTCTTCTGTCTAGACTGTGTTGTGCGAAGTCTCTCCTGAATCAACTTCACCTTCTCCAAAGCATCCTTCACCAGGTCGATGCCATATAGCTTAGCCTCGTCAGGCTCAAACCACCCGATGGGAGAACAACATTGCCGACCATACAACGCCTCAAATGGAGCCATATCGATGCTGGACTGATAATTGTTATTACAAGAAAACTCGGCCAAAGGCAAGAACTGGTCCCACTGCCCTCCAAAGTCAATCACACATGCCCTGAGCATGTCCTCCAATATCTAAATTGTCCGCTCCGACTGCCCATCGGTCTGAGGGTGGAATGCGATGCTAAGCTCTACTCGGGTGCCTAACTCACTCTGTACGGATCTCCAGAAGTGCGAGGTGAACTGTGGGCCTCAATCTGATATAATGGACAAAGGCACACCGTGCAAACGAACTATCTCCCGAATGTAGATCTGGGCCAGCCTCTCTGAAGTATAAGTAGTAGCTACTGGTATGAAATGTGCTGACTTGGTCAACCTGTCCACAATAACCCAAACCGCATCAACCTTCCGCAATGTTCGAGGCAATCCAACTACGAAGTCCATAGTGATGCGCTCCCATTTCCACTCAGGAATAAGCATCTGCTGAAGTAGGCCTCCTGGCCTCTGGTGCTCATACTTAACCTGATGGAAATTCAAACACCTAGCCACATACTCCACTATGTCTTTCTTCATCCGCCTCCACCAGAAATACTGCCTCAAGTCACGATACATCCTCGTAGCACCAGGATGAATAGAATACCGTGAACTATGAGCCTCCTCCAGAATCCTCTCCCTAAGGCCATCAAGATTGGGGACAGATAAGTGACCCTGAGGTCTCAGAATACCATCCTCGCCAATAGAAACCTCCTTGGCACCACCCTGTACCATTGTGTCCCGGAGAGCCACCAAGTGTGGATCATCATACTGCCGAGTCTTGATCTTCCCCAATAATGAAAACTAAGTCACCACACGTGCAAGAACTCAGCTGGGCTCTGAGAGGTCCAACCTCACCAGGCGATTAGCTAAGGACTAAATGTCCAAAGCTAGAGGTCTCTCATCTGCCGAAATGCAAGCCAAACTACCCATACTCTCCGCCTTCCAGCTTAAGGCATCTACAACCACGTCCGCCTTGCCCGGATGAGAAAGAATGGTGATGTCATAATCCTTCGGCAACTCAAGCCACCTACGGTGCCTCAGATTAAGATCCCTCTGCTGGAACAAGTGCTGCAAGCTGCGGTGGTCCGTATAAACCTCACAAGGCACCCTATACAAGTAGTGTCTCCAAATCTTAAGAGCATGAACAATCGCCACCAACTCCAAGTCGTGCACTTTTCTCATGAAACATCAGCTGACGTGAAGCATATGCAAGAACTCGCCCCTCCTGCATCAACACACATCCCAAATCAATGCGTGAAGCGTCACAATAAACTATATACATCCCTGAGCCGGAAGGCAACAATAGAACTGGTGCTGAGGTCAATGCTGTCTTGAGCTTCTGAAAGCTCACCTCACACTCGTCGGACCATCGAAATGGGGCATTCTTCTGGGTCAATCTAGTTAGAGGAGCTGCAATGGATGAAAATTCCTCCACAAATCGGCGATAATAACCTGCTAGACCCAAGAAGCTCCTAATCTCTGTAGCTGAAGTAAGGATTGGCCAACTCTCAACTGCCTCAATCTTCTTAGGATCAACCTTGATTCCCTCTCCGGATAACATTCCCCAAGAATTCCACAGAATCCAACCAAAACTCACACTTGGAGAACTTAGCACACAGCTTCTGTTCTCGCAAAGTCTGGAGCGCAACTCTCAAATGCTGCTCGTGCTCCCCCAGGCTACGTGAGTAAATCAAAATGTCATCAATGAAGACGATGACAAATGAATCAATATAAGGCCTAAACACCATGTTCATCAAGTCCATAAATGTCGCTGGAGAATTAGTCAGGCCAAAGGACATTACTAGGAACTCATAATGACCGTATCTTGTACGAAAAGCAGTCTTTAGAACATCCGAGTCCCGAATCTTCAACTGATGGTACCCTGATCTCAGGTCAATATTAGAAAACACCCGAGCACCCTACAACTGGTCAAACAAATCATCGATATGCAACAACGGGTACTTGTTCTTGATGGTGACCTTTTTCAACTGGCGGTAGTCAATACACATCCACATAGTCCCAAACTTCTTCTTCACAAATAGCACTGGAGCACCCTAAGGCGATACACTCGGTCTGATAAACCCCTTAGACAATAACTCCTCAAGCTGTTCTTTCAATTCCTTCGGAGCCATACGGTATGGGGGAATAAATATAGGTTGGGTGGCTGGAGCTAAGTCAATGCAGAAATCAATGTCACGATCTGGTGGCATGCCTGGAAGGTTTGAAGGGAATACATCAGCAAACTCTCGAACTACCGGCACTGAATCAATCGTTAGGGACTTGGCGGTGGTGTCCCGCACATAATCAAGATAAGCCAAACAACCCTCTTCAGGAAAGAAATAACTCGACTAGCCGCACTAACTGAGGAACCTCTCCACTCCAATCTCAGCAAGTCGGGCATGGCTTGAGTAACAGTCTTGGCATGGCAATCTAGAATGGCATGATAGGGAGATAGAAAATCCATGCCCAGGATGACCTCAAAGTCAATCATATCAAGCAACAGGAGGTCCGCTCTAGTCTCGAACCCACAAAATGTAACCACACATGACCGATATATCTGGTCCACCACTACAGAATCGCCTACAGGAGTGGACACATAAACAGGAGTACCTAAAGACTCACGAGGAATTTCCAAGAAATGAGCAAACAGGGCCGATACATAAGAAAAAGTGGACCCTAGATCAAATAATACCGATGCATCTCTACCGTAAACTGAAATAATACCTGTGATCACGGTGTCTGAGGCCACTACATCTGATCTAGCCAGAATAGCATAGAATCTAGCTGGAGCCCCAGACGACTGGCCTCCACCAGAATGAATAGGAGCTGGCTGGGCTCCCCCTGCCTAGCCTCCACCTCTAGGACGACCTCTACCAACCTGTCCTCCACCTCTGGGTGGCCAGACTGCCGGTGCTGAACTAATAGGCTGGAAACACTATTGCACTACCTTGCCCCGAAGCCTAGGACAAGTCCTCTTAATATGACCTGGATCCCCGTACTCATAACAACCTCTCGGCACCATGGCTTGCTGCCTTGAAGGACCCTGAATAGCTGGAGGACGGTATGAACTCTCTGGCATAGCACTGAAATAAGGACTAGAAGACCCCTGATGACCATAATACCTACCGGAGGAACCCTAAATGGCTGATGGGCGATAAGAACTCTCTGGCATAGTGCTGAAATAAGGCCTCGTGGGAGCACCTCAAGGAGGTGGTGGGGGTGCTGAATATGGGGGCCTACTGGGCTGGCCCCTACCAAACTGACCTCTGCCCCTGGCTAGAGCACCTCTGAAATCCTCAGAAAATCTAGCTCTCTTATCCTGCTGCCCCTGCTCTCTACCCCTCGATCGATAACCCTCAATCCTGCGAGAAATCTCTACCACAAGCTGATAAGGAGTCCCCATATCCACCTCTCGGGCCATGTTGGCCCTAATACATGAGTGTAACCCGGCTACAAATCTCCGCACTCTCTATGCATCAGTAGGAAGTATAATGAGTGCATGACGAGACAACTAAGAAAGCCTAGCCTCGTAGTCGGTCACTAACATCTGACCCTGCTCCAGCTGCTCAAACTGATACCGCAGCTCATCCTCTCAGAGGGTGGAATATATCTATCCAGGAATAACTGAGTGAACTGCTCCCAAGTGAGGGGAGCAGAATCTGCCGGTCTGCCAAGGATGTAGGACTGGCACCATCTGCGGGCCCTGCCCTCTAGCTGAAAAGTAGTGAAGTCAACTCCATGGGACTCCCATATCCTCATGTTGTGCAGTCTGTCCTTGCACCTATCAATAAAGTCCTGGGCATCCTTATGACGCTCACCTCCGAAGACAGAAGGGTGCACTTTGTTCTACCTATCTAATAACTTCTACGGATCGCCGTCCGCAGCTGGTCTGGGCTCAGGTGTTGCTGCTGCTACTGGCTGAACTCCACCCAAGGGAAGTGTACCCGAGGTCTGATATACTGCTGCTGCATGACCGACGGCCTGTGCAGTAGGGGTCTGTGCTCCCCCTCCCGCCTGAGATGTGGCCGGATCTGCTGGAAATAAACCAGCCTGAGTCATGGTGTCCATGAACTGCATCATACGGCCCATGACCTCCTGAAATCCTGGCGCTGTCATAAAGTCTAAAGGGACAGGATCTGCTGCGGGCACCTCGCCCTGCTCCTTAGTGATGGGTTCCTCTACTGGATCCGCTAGGGGTGTAACTGGTACAGTCTTGGGATGCCCTCGTCCCCTACCTCGGGCCGGTGCCCTCCCCCAGACTCTGCCACAGCCTCGGATGCGGGGGTAGAGGCCCCTTCCGGGTCCCAAACGTCGCCTACGCATGTCCTCACCATCTGTGAGAGAATAGAAGAGTGAGATTTAGTATACCATCAATTGCACGATAGAAGATGAATAAAGAGAGATTTCCTAACACCCTATAGCCTCCCGAAGATAAATACAAACGTCTCTGTACCGATCCGCAAGACTCTGTTGGGTTTGCCTGTAACTTGTGAGACCTACGTGAACCTAGCGCTCTGATACCATGTTGTCACGACCCGAATCCTAACCCTGGTCGCGATGGCACCCAACACTGTAGTCAGAAAAGCCAACACCAGTCTACTGGTGAGTTTCTTTTAATTTACCAAAATATTTCCAACACTCACTTGGTTTAGATTCTGACATTGGGCAAAAATGAATAACTTAGACAATCTTAAGCAGAAATAGTCATAAAATACATAATTTAATATTTACATTCCAAAAATAATGTCTACTAATGTATGTGGCAGGAACTAGTGTCACAAATCTACAGACATCTAGTAGAATAATATCAAAAGAATAAAAGTATGTCCTACTGTCTAAGTAGGTGTGGACAGAAATGGCAAAAGAATAGCTCCAAAGTGCTGCTGGGAGTCGCCAAGAGAAGAAGCTCACCGTGGAGTATAGACCAGGTATATATATAAGGGACGAACTTCGGGCTGATACCCAGATGCACCCGCTCGCCTCAGAACCTGTACAATTAAGTACAGACCGTAGCATGAGTACATAAACAATATGTACCCAGCAAGTATACCGCCTAATCTCGAAGAAGTAGTGACGAGAGATCGACGTGACACTTAGTAGGGTTAGAATAATATGTTTTAAATGTAAGGCTAAGCAAGGATGTCAATCATGAATAATAATAAAGATAGGAACATTAAATATCCTTTACAACTACCTTTACATGTCAAGTTCTCTAGCATACAAATTTCCTAGTTTTCATTTTTCATGGTATTTAACAGATACATAATCGCAGAACATCCAACATCTAACAAACACATAACACGCCGTGAACGTACGAGTGACACAACACGAAAATAAATGTGCACTGCCGAAGGGTCGAACGGCTCGAACCATAGATGCATCTATTACACCGCTCATGAATCGAACATGTGACGCGGTTGACATAATAGTAGGGCTACCCCACTCGCGAATCATACGTGCGACACGAGTTCCCGTATATATACACATAATTAACAGGAAACAAGAAATTCAGTAGAGAATATACTCACAGAGAAGGTTTCAATATTATAAAATTTCAGAATGTAACCTCCTAGATGTCAACTTAATAACTCAAGGATATTAGGCAACCTAACTTAACTTTTAAGATTATAGTTACGGCACATAAAGCATGCTTGTGAAATCCTAAACTCCCCGACATAACATAATAGTAGCTACGCACGGACTTTCGTCACTTCGTGCATGCGTAGCCCCCACAAATAAAGACATGCAATTATTTATATTCACCTATAGGGACTATTCCCTCTTACGAGTTTAAAAAGGAGACTTACCTCATGTTAAGCCTATTTTTCGAGTCAAGAACGCGCCCAAAACTCCAAATTCGTATCCCAAGAACTCGAAGCTAGCCAAACATCACATTAACATGTCAATCTATGTTTAAAAGCCCCTAATTCTCCTACTTAAATGGTCATTTCAACCCAAATTTGGAAAATCCTAAAATACACCCCTGGGCCCACATGCTCGGATTCCGGAAATTTTCGGAGAAAGTACATACCCATAGCCTAAGGTGTCATGACCCAAAACCTATTAATGTCGTGATGGCGCCGGACACCACCGTCAGGCAAGCCAATTGTTAATTAATTGAAATAATTTCATGTTTTAACATTTATGAAAAACATTTCCTTTCACTTTATTACATATTAACTAAATAAAATCTGTTAAGTAAAACAATGGTTTGAATATTCCATTTTAGCAAATATATCCCAACACATCTCAGAACCCGGTGTCACAAGTACATGAGCAATTTCTAAGAATTTATACAATCATCACAAAGCTTGTCCGAAATACAAGTTGGACAAGGAATTTAAAATGAAACTAAATACAGTATGAGGGAGACTCGGTCAGCTGCGGATCGCCTCCGGATGGTGCAGCTCGCCTAAGTCTCCAAACCAGCCATGTCACTATGAAAGTACATGTGCAATAAAAATGCACAAAAAGTGTAGCATGAGTACAAAAATAATGTGTACTCAGTAAGTCGCCCGCCTAAACTCAGAGAGGTAGTGACGAGAGGTCAAATTAGACACTCACTAAGGTCCAACAAATTACTTTAACAGCATATGATGAACACGGTAGGCATGTAAAAGTAGTAAAGCTGCAAATATATAAGGCACTGAAGTCCAAGTAAATACTGGAAGTAAGTAAATATTTACTAATTCCTCATTTTTTCCCCCAAATATCTTAAATAAACAATTACTTCTTGTTTTCCCCCAAAATATCTTATCACTTCAAAATAAATGAAAGCATTTAACAATTTAGCATGCGCATACGGGATAAGGACAACCGGCCTGCGCCGTCATAATAATCATCTTTGTGCACTGCCGAGGATCGAAAGGCCCGTACCATAAATGCACCTCTCAATAAAATAATCATGTCTATGCACTGCCGAGGGTCGAACGGCCCGAACTATAAGTGCATCTTTTAATAAAATAATCATATCTATGCACTGTCGAGGGTCGAACGGCCCAAACCGTAACTGCATCTTTCAAGCCACCGTGGCGTACGACCCGCTCCCAAGAGAGTGGGGAAAATAACACTCCGCTCGCGAAATGTAAATTGCGAAGCGGTCACATGCACAATCAACAGTCCACCTTGAATACGTCGGGAAAATAAATACTCAAGTAAATGACATAGTTTCTTTTTTAAAAACCACAAAATAGTATTTAAATCCTTTCTCGAAATTCATTTGCCAAGTTTAATAGTATTCAATAATATCACCTTATCAGGTATGCAATTATCCACAGAGGAAATCAATTCTCTTTCTAGTTGATTAAGAAAATGAACTCTAGTCTTCTTTAGATATTCAATTACAATCTCGATTATATTAACAGTCTAATATTACAACAGGATCACAGGTATAACAGGTAAGGCAAGCTAGTGGGTCCTAGACTACCTGGACATGGCATAATTGTAGCTACGCACGGACTCCTATCACCTCGTGCGTACGTAGCCTCCGCAGATAGTAGCACATACTAAATTAGTTCACCTAGGGTGACAATTCCCCCTCACAAAGTTAGAAAGGAGACTTACCTCACTCTGAAGTCCCATAACCGGCTTCCAAGCCCTTCCGACGACTCCCATGGATGCACAACGCCCCAAAACTACCAAATAAGGGGCAAAACAATGAAAATTCATCCTAATACTCGCAATAAATTAAAATTATATACTTTCCCAACTCCGCTCGATGAATTGACCAAAACGCCCTCGGGCCCACGTGCCCGGAATCCGAAATTTCTCAAAGATATATTCTACCATAGCCTTATTAACTCAAATTTACAATTTACTCTAAATTCCATGCTAAATTTCGTGGTTAAACTCCAAATACAAATTCTAGGTTTCTTTAAGATTTTTCCCAAATTTTCCTACAAGTCCTCATGTATAATCCAATGTAATAACCTTGTATTTAACTTAGAAACATGAAGAAATTACTTACCTATCATTGCATGAAGAAATCCTCTCTTTAAAGCCTCCCAAATCGTCCAAACCAAATGAAAATGGAAGGAAATGACCAACAATATCAGTTTTGAAACATTCTGCCCAGGCCATTTTTCGCACCTGCGATCCAACTCTTGCACCTGCGATTCCGCAGGTGCGACCTAACCTCCGCACCTGCGGCATTCCTCAGCTCAAGGCAACTTCGCACGTGCACCCCTTAGCCCGCATCTGCGACTTTGCAGGTGCGGAAATATCATCGCACCTGCGCTCGAAGGTGCAGTCACACCAGATGACATCAAATTCCAGCTCCTCTTCTAGCTTCAAATATTGATCCGTTAACCACCTGGAATTCATCCGAGGCCCTCGGGACACCGTCCAATTATACCAACCTGTTCCAAAACATAATGTGGACTTTCTCGAGGCCTCAAATCCCATCAAACAATATCAAAACCACGAATCGCACCCAAATCCCAACTTTCTGAACTTTGAAATTTCAAACTTCTACATCCGATGCCGATACCCATCAAACCACATCCGATTGACCCCAAATTTTGCACACAAGTCATATTTGACATTACGGACCTGCCTCAACTTCCGGAATCGCATTCTGACCCCGATATCAAAATTTCCACTTCCAGTCGGATTTCTCAAAAACCTTCGAATTTCTATCTTTAGCCAAATGACTTCAAAATGACCTACGGACATCCGAATTCATTTCTGATCACGCTCCCAACCCCAGAATCACCATACGAATCTATTCCCTGACTCATAATCCCAAACGGACATCAATATCACTAAAATGCGCTTCAAGACAAACTTAGGAAATTCCTTCAAAAAAGTTGACTTCCACAATATACGTTGAAACGCTCCCGGGTTATCCAAAACCCGATCCAAACATACGCGCAAGTCCGAAATCATCATACGAACCTGCAGGAACCTTCAAATCCTGTTCTGAGGTCGTTTACTACAAATTCCAATCTTAGTCCATTCCTCCAACTTAAGGCTTCTAAAATGAGAATTTTCTTTCCAAATCAACTCTAAACTTACCGAAATTCAATTCCGACCACACCTACAAGTCATAATACCTTAAATGGAGCTGCTCACGACTTCAAACCGTTGACCGACGCACTAAAGCTCAAAACGGCCGGTCGGGTCGTTACATTCTCCCCCACTTAAACAGACGTTCATCCTCGAATGTGCCAAGAACTACTCTAGAGTTACCTAAAATCACTGTTTAACACCTCGAGCACCTGCCCGTGCTACCACAACCCAGTTGAGTACATTAGCTTGATCAAATCTGAAGATTTCTTCCTTTATCCATATAATAGGCTCAGAACCTAGGTCCAACACCTGATATTTCTCTGCCAGGCCTAGTTCCAATCTATAAACACCGTATCAACTACCACACGCTATACCAGAACATGACCGCATACCTTTGCTGAATTAGCACCATGCACCACATAATTCACCACCTGACCACAACGACGCTCCTTGAACCTTAATAGCTAAAATTCCATGAATCTGATGCTCCCAAGGCACCTCATGACATATATATATACATCCTGCTATAATGCTGACGATACCACCACAACGAAGGAGATGGGTAGAATCCATACCAACTGGAGAGTTAACAAATCATTGAATATCTTATCTTGACTAGACTCATCACCTCATTATGAACCAACCGTTGGCAATTGTCCTTCAATGTATTTCACATAATCTTATCGCACTGATCCCTGATCAAATAATCTCGTCTCACCCAGTATGAACTGCTCAGACAACAAATCACCCCAACATGACCAACAGTCTCACATGACACCACAACGCGCCAATAGGCCATAACTCGAACATGATACCTAAAGAAATGACTCCGGAAATGACCACCCCACTCACACAACTTATTATGAACTCTTCTCAGGATATAGAAGGTAAAACACAAAAAAATAAATATAGAATCTTACTCATCATCATACTGTTGCGGCGTGCAACCCGATCCAAATAACATACCTGTGGCGGCGTTCCACCCGATCCCAATAACATACCCGTGGCGGCGTGCCACCCGATCCTATCATAAAATTCACATAAGGAAATATACAGGGAGCTGAATTGCTCACTATTACAAATTACTGAATATCGATCATAAGCACGCTAAGTGCATAATACTATATTGGGGAAACTGATAAAGCCACATTCTACGAAACTTAAGCACAACTGAGGTGCGATATATATACTCTGAATCTCAAGAGCTCTCCCGCTCGCATAACATCATCACTACACGGAGACTCAACACGTAGGGATCAATTAAGCTATTTTCCAACTCACACGGCACACTCACAACATTACATAAATTTGACTAAGACGAAACAACACCTGATATCCCAACACCCCTCCTTGAGGAGCGCTATACTGAAATGACCATATCTGCCTCACATGAAGACCATAATCATATTTAAATCCATCCACAAATATCGAGTCTACCTTGCTCGCACCAACTGAGCTAATAGTTTTACCTGGGTCCAAATTAACCCACTTTCTCTCATAATACGCGAGAACAACCATCATAGCCGGGACAAACACCCCACAATCCACAACCAAATGAACTGAACGCCTTCCAGGCATAAATTCTCAAATAAGCAATATTGCACTTCTTTAAACTCAGTCCAAATCTTCAATCCATTAAGTGACTACATGTCACACTTATACAATCTTATCGTGGTTAAGCTCCCATGACCTTCCACACCAGGTAACAAGTCTGCACATCCGCATCACCGACCACACTAATACTGCACAACACATCAAGAACCCACGACCAGGGTACAACGCCCCTTTCACCGAATATCCATCTCAGGTTACAGTAAAGATAACACCAGCTAACTCTGGATTCTCAAATCACTTTCTCTTGCTCATCCGAGCTCATGACATCCTCGCTAACACCGAACCGCAATCTCGATTCTTACTCCTAGTTACATACTGCTCACCCCACCTCACGTGCCAATATGAGATAACGCGAGAATTTTATCACAACTTCTGATCCACCAATAGGGTGAGCACTTCCTTACATAGAAACCTTTTACTTAACTCAATTCAAGAGAACCATCACAACACTCGAGTGAATTCTCAAAATCACCCAA
Organism: Nicotiana knightiana; assembly: GCA_005239525.1. Lineage (NCBI taxonomy): Eukaryota > Viridiplantae > Streptophyta > Magnoliopsida > Solanales > Solanaceae > Nicotiana > Nicotiana knightiana. Next base: position 90,351 of record ML437589.1, read on the forward strand.
CATGCAAATCCTTAAGTAGCGGTCTATACCACCATAACCCTTCCGGGATCAGCCTACACCGACAGGACATAATACTCGAATGCTTCCAAATAAAAATCTATTTCGACGGCTGACATGCCTCGCATACACCGGCACAAACCACATGCATAACTTAATCACATCGAAGGAACTGAACTGCCGTAAATGTGCCATTTCAACCATGGCTAATCAATCTATCTTCTTTTAATCATCATCAATTGCCTCAGGAATAATAATAACTTCCTCCAACTCGTAGCGAACTCAACCCTCAGTCATCTCGAGTGACCTTGATTTACGAGACCGTGGTGCCTGAATCCCGCAACCCGTCTCATACCCTCCTGGTAATCTTTCTACAACCCGGAGTTTATTTCTCTCACTCCACTAATACTACCCTGCCTGCTGAAAATAACATAGAACACTCCAACCATTTCCCTTTATCTGAAAGTACACTGCAAAAGCTCAATTCTTGACCATACGGCTGCCTTTAACCCTAGTCCAATAGGGCCAACCTTTGCACACATTTATCAAATCCCACGCAGGTTACCATTTTACTCCTTTCTCCTTAGCTGAAAATAGCTTTCCAACACGCTGAGAATCCACAACCCTATGATAACACAATCCTGCAACCCAACTGCAGATGGTTGGACTCCCCCACTTAGCCCGAAGCTACTCCTTGCACCACTCTAGACCCTGCTGAGACCCTTTCTCCTTTGTTAACAAGATCTTGCTCAACCAATCCGTCCAATCCTTCCAAATTCTCTTGTTAGCACTCCCTAAATACTCAAATTCTCTAGCATGATTCACACATTGTGCCTCCTACCGAATAGCCACTAGAATCCATCGCAGAAACTTGCCAACCATGCCACCGCTAACCTATTCATAGGAGATAACCCACCTGTGGAAATCACCCGCGCACACCTTCCAACGATGCGGAGATGCACGCTCTCTGTGACATCAATACCCCATCCTACGCCCTGCTTCATTAACCGACTTTACTAGTCCGTTTGCTCCTCAGGAACATCCATTAAATGCGCGTCAATATCTTCAAATTCCAAGTTATGCTGCCGCTCCCCCACTTTGCGACTGCTTGACTTCCGCTTCTTACACCCGGCCTCCTAGAAATGGAACCACCGCCTAGCCTCAATTCAATATCATTCTCTGCCAACTGTATTCTTCAATACTCCCTCACCATACTCTGGTCCCGTGCACCTGAAGAAACCATGGCACTAGAGAACTTAACACATTCCATTCAATCAATGACGACGATAACACGTCACATGTGAATACTCCACCTTACTTGAAACACATGGTCTTACTACTTTATCAATCCCAAAACCTGGGCATCTATAGATCAATTGCCTTCTTTCCGCCGGAATCTAAATACTAAAATCTCGAAATCACACTCTGAGAAGACCTCCCTTCAAGCCATTCATCACCACCAACCTATGGGCAAGAATTCTATCATCATCGACATCGCGCGATAACCAATTGTAATCATCATCACCACTTGAGCATAGCCTCAAAGTTCTTAGAAGCACAACAACCGAGCTGAAACAACATAATATTCTTCTACAGGGCAACAACAACAACCCCATCCAACTACTCAAGGGAAACACCCCGCACCATATCCGTGGCACAATATCAATTCCTCAAATTCCTGATTCATAGGAAGCGCTCCATGACGCGTAAGATTGAGTAGGAATAAACATAGGCATAAGCCTTAAAAGGAATCGAATCGCACGATGAGGAGTCAAGAAGGGAAGTACTCCTAACAGCCTTGTAGCCTCTCGAAGATAAGTACAGATGTCTCTGTAGCGATCCGCAAGACTCTACTAGACTTGCTCATGACTCGTGAGACCTAAGGGAACCTAGCGCTCTGATACCATGTTGTCACGACCCAAAACCTATTAACTTCGTGATGGCGCCGGACACCACCGTCAGGCAAGCCAATCATTAATTAATTGAAATAATTTCCTGTTTTAACATTTATGAAAAGCATTTCCTTTCACTTTATTACATATTAACTAAATAAAATTTGTTAAGTAAAACAATGGTTTGAATATTCCATTTTAGCAAATATATCTCAACACATCCAAGAACCCGGTGTCACAAGTACATGAGCAATTTCTAAGAATTTATTTAATCATCACAAAGCTTGTCCGAAATACAAGTTGGAAAAGGAATTTAAAATGAAAATAAATACAGTATGAGGGAGACTCTGTCAGCTTCGGATCGCCTCCGGATGGTGCAGCTCACCTAAGTCTCCAAACCAGCCATGTCACTTTGAAAGTACCTGTGCAATAAAAATGCACAGCAAGTGGAGCATGAGTACAAAATCAACGTGTACTCAGTAAGTCGCCCGCCTAACCTCAGAGAGGTAGTGACGAGAGGTCAAATTAGACTCTCACTAAGGTCCAACAAATTACTTTAACAGAATATGATGAACACGGTAGGCATGTAAAGGTAGAAAAGAAGCAAATATATAAGTCACTGAAGTCCAAGTAAATACTGGAAGTAAAACAGTTATTACTTCCTCATTTTTTCCCCAAATATCTTAAATAAAAAATTACTTCTTGTTTTCCCCCCAAATATCTTATCACTTCAAAATCCATGAAAACATTTAACAATTTAGCCTGCGCATACGGGATAAGGACAACCGGCATGAGCCGTCATAATAATCATCTCTGTGCACTGCCGAGGATCGAATGGCCCGTACCATAAGTGCACCTCTTAATAAAATAATCATGTCTATGCACTGCCGAGTATCGAAGGGCCCAAACCAAAAATGCATCTTTCAATAAAATAATCATATATATGCACTGTCGAGGGTCGAACGGCCCAAACCATAAGTGCATCTTTCAATCCACCGTGGCGTACGGCCTGCTCCCATGAGAGTGGGGAAAATAACACTCCCTCGCGGAATGTAAATTGCGAAGCGGTCACATGCAGTCATGCACAATCAACAATCCACCCCGAATACGTCGAGAAAACAAATACTCAAATAAATGACATATTTTCTCTTTTAAAAACCACAAAATAGTATTTAAATCCTTTGTCGAAATTCATTTGCCAAGTTTAATAATATTCAATAATATCACGTTATCAGTTATGCAATTATCCACAGAGAAAATCAATTCTCTTTCTAGCTGATTAGGAAATGAACTCTAGTCTCTTTAGATATTCAATTATGATCTCGATTATATTAACAGTCTAATATTACAGCAGGTACCACAGGTATGGCATGCTAGTGGGTCCTAGACTACCTGGACATGGCATAATTATAGCTACGCACGGACTCCCGTCACCTCGTGCGTACGTAGCCCCCGCAGATAGTAGCACATACTAAATTAATTTACCTAAGGGGACAATTCCCCCTCACAAAGTTAGAAAGGAGATTTACCTCGCTCCGAAGTCCCATAACCGTCTTCCAAGCCCTTCCGACGACTCCCATAGATGCACAACGCCCCAAAACTACCAAATAACGGGCAAAGCAATGAAAATCCATCCTAATACTCGCAACAAATTAAAATTATATACTTTCCCAACTCCGCTCGATGAATTGACCAAAATTCCCTCGGGCCCACGTGCCCGAAATTCGAAATTTCTCAAAGATATATTCTACCCATAGCCTTATTAAATCAAATATACAATTTACTCTAAATTCCATGCTAAATTTCGTGGTTAAAATCCAAGTACAAATTCTAGGTTTCTTTAAGATTTTCCCCAAATTTTGCTACAAGTCCTCATGTATAATCCAATGTAATAACCTTGTATTTAACTTAGAAACATGAAGGAATTACTTACTTATCATTGCATGAAGAAATCCTCTCTTTGAAGCCTCCCAAAATCGTCCAAACCAAAAGAAAATGGAAGGAAATGACCAACAATCTCGGTTTTAAAACATTTTGCCCAGGCCATTTTTCGCACCTGCGATTCCGCAGGTACGACCTAACCTCCGGACCTGCGGCTTTCCTCAGCTCAAGCCAACTTTGCACCTGCACCCCCTAGCCCACATTTGCGACTTTGCAGCTGTGGAAATATCATCGCACCTATGCTCCCAGCCAGACCACTACTTCTTCGCACCTGCGGCGCTATAGTCGTACCTGCGGCCAAAGCCTCGCAGGTGCGGTCACACCATATGGCAGCAAATTCCAGCTCCTCTTCCAGCTTCAAATATTGATCTGTTAACCATCCGGAATCCACTTGAGGCCCCCGGGGCCCCGTCCAATTATATCAACCTGTTCAAAAACATAATGCGGACTTGCTCGAGGCCTCAAATCCCATCAAATAACATCGAAATCACGAATCCCACCCAAATCCCAACTGTATGAACTTAGAAATATCCAACTTCTACATCTGATGCCGATACCCATCAAACCACGTCGGATTGACCCAAAATTTTGCGCACAAGTCATATTTGACATTACAGACCTGCTCCAACTTTCGAAATCGCATTACGACCCCGATATCAAAATTCCCACTTCTGATCTGCTTTCTCAAAAACCTTCGAATTTCTATCTTTAGCCAAATGACTTCAAAATGACCTACGGACATCCGAATTCACTTCCGATCGCGCTCCGATTTCCATAATCACCATACGAAACTATTCACAGACTCGGAATCCCAAACGGACATTAATATCACTGAAATGCGCTTCAAGCCAAACTTAGAAAATTCCTTCAAAAATGCTGACTTTCACAATATACGCCGAAATGCTCTGGGTTATCCAAAACCTTATACGGACATACGCCCAAGTCCGAAATCATCATACGAACCTGCAACAACCTTCAAATCCTGATTCTGAGGTCGTTTATTCCAAATTCCAATCTTAGTCCATTCCTCCAACTTAAGGCTTCTGAAATGAGAATTTTCTTTCCAAATCAACTCTAAACTTCCCGAAATTCAATTCCGACCACACCTACAAGTCATAATACCTGAAATGAAGTTGCTCACGACTTCAAACCGCTGAACGAGGCACTAGATCTCAAAATGACCGGTCGGGTCGTTACATAAGGATCAATATTATATAGTTTTTGTATGATTCCTTAACACATTTCTTGGTAATTTCCCTTTTTTTTTAAAAACCTAGATTTTACTCTAAACCCATGATTTCCACTAATTTTATGTGTTAATCTACCTAAGAATTCAAGTATTAAGCTAAATTTATAGTAGGAATTACTTACCTTACAGTAGCTAGGTCCAATACCTTCCTTGCATGCTCTCAAAATTATGCAAAGATGACGAAAAATGTTCAAAAATTGTTAAGTCCCGTGTTTAAAAAGAACCTCACTGCCTACAGGCTTTTTGCTCCTGAGGCTCTAGGACCGCATCTGCGGAGAAGGGGAAGGGGGCCTGGCTTCGCACCTACGGATCGGAGTCCGCACCTGCGGCTCCGCTTCTGCGGAAAGGAGTCCGCATCTGCGAAAACAGGCAGCTCCCTCAGGAGTTGCACCTGCAAGGCTGGGAACGCAGAAGCGGTCTCGCACCTGCGACTTTCCCTCCATAAGTGCGGTCGCACCAGATCTGGTGCACCAACAGTCATCTAAGGCTAGTTTACACCTCGCTCGATGCCCGAATGGCATCTGGGCCTATCCGAGACCCCATCCAAATATACCAACAAGTCCTAAATCATAATACGGACTTGCTCGAGCCTTCAAAACGTCCGGAACAATGTTAAATCTAAAAATCATGCCCTAAAACCTATTGGATCAAACTTAAGAACTTTAAGTTCTTGAATTTGCTTTCAACATGCCGAACTTACCTATACTACTCGAAATGACACTAAATTGCGAGAAGGTCATAAATGACATAACGGAACTATTCCCGGTCTCAAAATTCCGTTTGGACCTCGATAACACAAAAACAGTAAAAGAAACTACATAAAGTCTCATTTAAGAGCATGGGGTCCTAGAACACAAAACGATCGGTCGGGTCGTTACAACCCATCTGCCAATTCTATATTCTCTGATTTCATCGATTTCTATATTGGTATCATTACTCTGTATGTTGAAAGAAATTTTATAATGCTTTTTACAAATGTACTTGTAGATATATTTAACAACTTTAACATCCGAGAAAATTTTAACACTCATCTGACAGTTAAACTTTCTTAGTATATATGGATTGTAAGCAACAACCCATGAATTACCAAGATATTGGCTTCTAACCTTGACAAATTCTCTAGTATCTCTGTAAATGGGATATGAATTCCTACCTTTAGATGTTTCATTGGCATAATCTCTGGATATTTAAATTTACATGGTCTCATACTTTTCATGCATGGACTTGTAGGATTTAAACTTCCACAAGGACCATCAACCATATGCTTAACAACCAAGGAATGTAAATAACTATTTGTCTTAGCATCGGGTAGTTCGGCACAAACAACTCTATCATAAGCCTCATGTGTCAATAATTTATACTCGTCAGCAAGTATAATAAGGAAATGAGCATGAGGAAGACCCTATTTTTGGAATTCTATGGTGTACATAAAAGTGGCGACTTTTCCAAATATACTCTTTTTAACTATATCTGACTTAAGCTCTTCTACCTTTGATTTAAATACTCTCACTAAATCTGGTCTGCTTTGTACTTCATCAGTCGGTAGAAAGAAATCTTCTATCTCTGGCCATGAAGGATTACATGTCATTGTTAGAAAGACATCAGTTTACCAAAGTGTTGTACTAACGCAATGGCATCCATCTATCGACACAGCATATCTCTTGGACCTCCTGTAAAGCTAACTGGAAGGAATGTTTTTCTGCCAATATTTGAAGCTTCTCTTTCACCTAGTCTTAGAAGGTCAGTAAGTCCTTCTAACACCTCAACTCGAAATAAATCTTGATTGAATAGGAAGAAGTCTAACCTTTGTGTTTCGAGTTTTATATATTCGTCTATAGAATATTGTTGGAATAATCTTCCAGAATGTAAAGTTCCATTTTTTTCGTCATATCTAATTTGAAGTTAGTAGCAGTAATATTCTCGACAAGAAACAATATTTTTTTCTTCCTTTCCTTTTGCAAGATTTCTTGTTCGATGTTAAGTAGTCCATCAATTGAACACATATTAGTTATTCGATGTGAATCTTCAAGATGCCTCTGGCTCAGTAGTTGGAATGGTTATGGGTAAAGAAGGAAAGAAAACTTTATCCCTTACTGCAGAAGAGCTTTACAAGCGAGCAGCAGTTAACGTACCTATTCTAACTAAACAGTTCACACATGATCAACCCACAATTAAAATTGCAAAATAACTTAATATATTTCCTTCTTCCAGAATGAGTTCCTGCAAATGCAAGATGTGCAAAGCAACCTTAGTTAGAAACTGTTCAAAATTCAAGTGAAAAAAGCATTTGTCCTCAATTCTGGAGCAACATCTGGAAAAATATATATAGTGTCATGCGTTGAAAAAGAAAATATTATTCATTCTCTCCCTGCGCCAACCACAATGGATATAGGCTAAGGCATCAAGAGAAAGAAAGAAGACTTGTCTTCCTTTGATGGAGAAATAGAGCTAGCAACTGAACGAGGTGAATTGTTCAAGCTAAAACAAAAACTGGAGCCAACAACTCCAGTGAAAATGAAATGAAGGTCACTCCAAAGGTGAGTTTTAACATCAGCCCTTGGGGAACATCGACGCTTTCGATAATCATTATGAATGAGATGTTGAGGTTCTTCTTGCTCGTTTTGTTTATTGGAATCCCTGTTTGTGAAATGATTCTTGGCTCGATCACTCAGAAACTCCCGAAGGTTCCCGTCATTGAATACCCGGGCTACTTCTTCTCTCAATTGTCGACAATCTTTCGTTATGTGGTCATGGGTGCCATGATATTTGCACATTTGGTTGGGATTTCTCTGGGCTAGATCGGTCCACAAATGCCGAGGCCAATTGGTATCTTTGATGCGTCCGAAAGCCAATACGATGGTGGTTGTGTCAACATTACAGTTATATTCTGGTAATCGTGGGGCTTCTTTAGGTCTGATAGGCCTGTCGAAGTCATTCTTGCTCATGAGCCTTCGAGAGCTCTAACCTCAAGACTCCTCCTTTCGTTTTGTACAGGATTTCGACGAGATCCGCTGCTCCTACGATCTCCATTACACGGCTAGTACCGACCCCTGTTCAACCTCGATTCTTGATAAATGTCCCTCTTGATTCTATCAACGAGCGTGATAGGATAAACGGACCCGGAAGAAGTCCCAAGCTGGTCATCTTCGACCCTGATCTTTGACTGATACCAATTATGTACATCGGCCCAAGTAACAGTTGGGTATTCTATCAAATTCTGCTTCAACTGTTGCGAAGCCACTAAGCTTCGTACATTGAGTCCTTGGGTGAAAACTTGAACAACCCAATTATCGGCAACCAGTGGCAGATCCATTCGTTCCATTTTGAATCGAGACATGAATTCTCTGAGCATTTCGTTGTCCTTCTTCCTTAACTTGAAAAGGGACGACTTCCTCGTTTCGACCTTAATGGCCCCAGAATTAGGCGGAAAATTGTGGTACCATATAATAGATCCCTTTGACAGGGTCTCTCGAATTTCTTTAGCAAGATAGATTCGATCTCTTCATCCTCTAGATCATTCCCTTTAATAGCACATATGTAAGAGGTGAGATGCTCGTTCTGGTCAATCGTTCCACTGTATTTAGGAATCTCGAGCATGCAAAACTTCTTGGGAATCGATTTGGGACCCGCACTCCGGGGGAAGGGTTTTGCACGAAATTTATGGAATCCTAACCCTTCAATATTAGTGGTGCCCCCAGGTTTCGATCGACCCTGGAGTTGTAAGTTTCCACTTCGTTGTTGTTTGCCTCAATCTTCTTTTCCCCCGACTCAACTCATTTTGTTAATTCTTCGAGCATCTTCATGCTTGCAGGATCGGCCCCCGATTCACTCCCCTTCGATTTCCTTGAAATTTATTCGACCCTATGGATAACTTCCTGGGACAGCTCGGGCACAATCCTGCTTGTTGGGTGATTCTGATTTTGGAGCTGAGCTATCGCTGCTTGTTGAGCCTGCAACATTTCAAAGATCACCCGAAGGTTGATCCCGCCCTCTTTGCTGCCATGTGTGCTTTGAGCGGCTGATCGAACATCCCTACGGATGCTTTTCTCTCTGGATCGGCGGCCAGATTTGCATTGATGGCTACATGCGAGTTGACGTCGGTTGGATCTACAGCCAGAACTCCATCGAGGCCAACTGGAGGTACGTCGTTCCCTGGTGCTATGTTATCATTTTTGTCGTGGTGATCAAAATCATTGTCCAAGTGTACGGGTGCTGACTGAGAGTTCGACATTTTGATCCTGGAATCAAAGATACTCAAAAGAACAAGTGTAAAATAGTGTGTGTTATGAAAGTTTTTACTAGGTAATCACTATTATCCTTAGACCCACGGTGGGCGCCAAACTGTTTACCCTAAAAATCGGATAACAATTGAATTCATATGCGGTTTTAAGGATACGTGATACAACTTAATACAAATTAAGAGAATAGATTAATATTTAAATTGACGATAAAAGAATAAAATGCAAACCACACGAATCGAACAACCTTGGCCCTCGAGTTTGATCACCCTTGAATCAAGAGATATCTTAACTGATGTATGAACAGAGTAACAAGATGATAAAAGCTAGAAAGTTACAATATATTGCTTTATGTTGCGCAATATGATGTGTTTTACAAATGATCACACCCCTTTTTTATATAAGGGAAGTCCTACTTGTTGACATCCAATTTTGTCCCTCCTTTCTTCTAATTAATTCTTTTGAGTTTTTGGCTTACTAATAATTTAAGTACCTTATTTTTACTACTATTTTGTTACATATGTTACTACTACTACTACTACTACTACTGCTGCTGCTACTTCTACTGATGCTGCTTCTACTGCTACTACTACTGCTACTACTGCTACTACTACTACTACTACTAATACTACTACTAATACTACTACTACTGCTGCTACTTCTACTGATGCTGCTTCTACTGCTACTACTGCTACTGCTGCTGCTGCTGCTACTACTACTACTACTATTATTATTATTATTGTTATTGCATATTATTTTGGGCATAACCTCTATAACCTAAACAATAACTAGATCATGATCCCTAAAGTAGGAGAGAGACTCCAGCCCATTGTTAAGCATACTAATTTTGTTGCATTCAGATTATGAGTATTACATAGATATAAATATTCTAACATACATGGTTTCTATACTACAAATAAAAACTAATGTATACGTACATGTATTTCGTCAAACATTCACCAAACAACTATTTGAACAAACAGTCAAAAAATTAATTTTCCTAAGGAAAAAATTTCTATTGCGTGAAGCCTGTACACTCTATCACAAGGTTCAATAAACAGGCTTTCGAAAACCTAAAGCATGAGTTCTAACACAAAGAAAACTCGTCGACAATAACGAAAATAAGAATGGGTCCAAATTTTACCTGGCATGGCGCAGTGAATCTGGGGTGTCGACCTCGGATCTATCTCGTCACGAATGAGATCTGAATTCGAACAACTCATATCAGAGGGTCGTGCTTTTAGAGTGGAGGGGCCAAGAGCACGAACAATTCAATAGTGAAAATGAACGAAAGTGTAGTGATACTTTGAAATGTTAAGTGGTGGATGGTTTTCAACTTCGAACTTAAGGGCAACGACAAAAATCGGTGTCAAACATTAAAGTAAAGTAGGCGACTGAAACCTAAAGTTCAAAAATGGTGGCCGCCAGAAAAGTTACCCTTCACTTGTAAAAACAATAGTATTTATAGGGGAAAAGCTTAGGGTTAGAGATTGAGTTTGACATTCAAAATGAGAGGGTCACGGACTATGATTTTGAAAGAGCCTTTTCCCAAATCTGATTTTCTGAAAAGGTTCTTTTGGCTCTTTTGTTGACCAAATCGTTGAAAATACGTTGAGGATAAAGAGACAAAATGTCTAAGGCGCTACGATGGAGAGAGAATGATGATTTTCACCAAAATAGAGGGACAAGCTTTGTCTACAGCAGATGGAGTTTGAAAGTTGGCAGAGAAAAGGTAAGTAAGGGGTGAAGAGAGGTGTGTGGGAAAAGAGATGAGAGAGATTAAGGCTTCAGAATTTTAGCAAACCTGATGATATGTCCTGTATGATGGAATAATGTTTGGTTCCAAAACGCACACGCAAGTAAACGTGGTCGACAAGTAATATAGGATTGTAAGTTCAGATATCGTATTCACAAGAACTTGTGATTAACTATCAACTAAATTAAACCCAAACAATTAATCTATTCAAGTGATTCCTAAATTATGAATATTTAACTACAACTAATCTAGAGAAACAAATTAAGAGATTAAAGAAACAAGTTGGCAAAGTTTAAGAGACGAATTCAAGAAGAGCCGATATTCTAGAGCTATGAGTTAGCTAAAAATCCCGTTGAGTCTTCCACTTATATTGTCTAATTAATTTATCTGGTTTATTGATTGACATGTTTAATATTACTCGTAGCATTCTCCCGAAGAACTACTCGTCTATTCAAGCTAACCTAACGCCTATATTCCTATGAAATTAGGATTAACAAGAACGCAATAATAATTTCCGTATAATAACCAAGCAAGACGATTACGTATATTCTTATCCTAACCACTAATCCAGTCCCCCTAAGAGTTAAGATCTTGCTCTACCCAATCTTATATGCAATCTATAATTCCTTCTCCTGAGTTAAATTCTAGATTCGTAGATAATATTCAATTGGTGATCAAGCAATCAAATAATTAAGCGCAAGATTGAAAGAATAAACCAATATGATGAAATAACAAGAGCAATTCAAGCTTCAAACTACAACGTTCATGTAGCATCCAAAACTGTAGAACAAATAAACTATGAGATTAAAAGAAGAGAAGAGAAGAAAAACTAGTTAGAAGCCTCCTTCAAACGTGATGTGTGTTCCTCCACGTGAATTCCCCTTCAAAGTATGTTAGATATCCTCCAAATTAGGTTTAGAACCCCTTTTATATGAGTTGGATTCGTGTAGGACCGAAATAATCTTGTCCCGGACGAATTAGAAAAACTCGCGCAATACAGCGTCCAGCGCTGGAAACAGTGTGATTTTCACATTTATTTTGCAATTTTGCTGCGTTAGTTTTGATGTGTAAATCCTCCTTTGTTTTTGTTGTCTCCACTTGGGGGGACAATGATCAAAGGGTGTCCCCCTTTTTTATTAATATAATTTTCTTTCTTTTTCTTTCGCGTTTTATCCAATTTTACTCAAAATCTCTTTATCTTCACTCCGCTTTATTCCTACACAGTTAAAATATAATATTAAGAATAAAATAATATAACTAATACTCAAATGACGATTAAAAAGTGCCATAATGTGAGATAACAATGGGTAAATATATGTATTTTTGGGCGAACATCAACACCCCACACTTAGACTCTTGCTCGTCCTCGAGTAAGCATTAAAAACACTCTCACTAAATCAAGCCTAGAAATACCACTACTTTGGTTGATACTTACGATTAGGCCATATAGCAACTCAAACCATCCGATATACACTTTCTTATCATCGCGCAAGATATACAAGTGACAAACAAACAACAAACTTCTAACCTCCTAACCTCAGATACGGACTCTAACTTACCAAATTTAAACTCGCTCACCTACTCAGTCAAAGAAGCTAATAACATCACATATCTATCATGAAACAAGTGCCCTCACCAGAATAAATAGTCCATACACTCAATTCAAAGAGTGAATATAATTTAAGGACTTAGCATCAAAGAACAACTCTCGCACTCACAAAGAATTCACATGTATGCACAAAGAACCATAGGCTTTCTCATTATGCACATCTCTACTAATTAAATAGGCTCGAATAGAATCAAATATGACTTTAACGGGTTATAATGTTGGCTAAGGAACATGTAGGAGAATTATATAATAGTGGCTTACATTTCCTTAAGCACTTTGCACTTTTAGACTTCATCATCCATTATTTTCATCTCTTCGCTTTATTTTTCAACCATCTTCATCAATTGTTTTACATGTATTTCCCTCCTACTAAGAACGTTATTTTTTTCACAGCAAATTTTTTTTATTCTATTTTTTTTTCACATTCTCTTAAAGAGGACCTTTTCATCACTTTTCAGCTATCATGGATCACCATTTTTCACTTAATCATCAATTTCTTCAAATTTATCAATTAATAACACAGTCTAAGCAACAGTGCTCCAGGAAGTAGGGTGCAAAAACTAGGGATTCAACAAAAGGATCAAGGTAAATATACGACTTCCAAACAAAAGGCTACAGGCTCAACGGGCTAACTAGTGGTACAATATCTGAAAAGGCTAAAATTCACAAGACATATCAAAGAAAGTCTATTATCATCTTCTAAACAGAGCAACACTTTTATTTCGTTTCAATAACATGCAGGCAAGTTCTAGCCTAAGATGCATAACATGGAATATATGTAAGAAATCCTCACCACACATGGCACAAGTATCAATCAAGATGGATCAATTCTACTCTAAGACAGACAGGATCATAGCGAACAACAAAATAAGAATAAGCTCTATAAAGAGTCACAACCTTGAGCTTGGGGGTCAAAAAGTCTACTATTTTATTCATTACTCAAGCACTCAGAGAAAAGTACTACTCAAGCTCAGACCTAAATATGCTAGTATCAAATAAGTCACAAAAGTTTTTCTTCTTCCTCTTTTACCACTTCTAAAAATCTAATCCTAAAAATAAAAAAGTTTACCCGGTTCAAATTACATCCCTGGAAAAGAACCGATGCACAAAGAAAAATCAAGTAGGATTATTACCTAAGTAAAACTAACTAGAACAAAAAGAAAATCTTTTTAGATTTTTTTTTTATTATTGGACCTTAATCCCTCAAGAAAGCTGTCCACAAAACCCATCGTCGGGAAATGTCTAATTTTTTTTTTCCTTTTTTTCTTTATTTTTCATTTTTTAACATATTTAAAAAAAAAAAAAAAAACTACTACATTAAGAAAAAAACATTACAAATAAGTTAGGATAACACATAAAATCACCCAAACAATCTCCTGACCCCACACTTAAAATTGTGCAATGTCCTCAATGCACACTGAAAATAATAAGAAGGTAAAAGAGACTCCCTGGTAGACCAAAGGCCTAAGCATTAGCAACTCACGAGATACTCAGACTTCTCCCAGGTATGATCCCTTGTGCGGGTGACTGACACTTAGTTTCAACCATCTGCTCGCTTTTGCACATGCCTATTGGCTTTGACTCCATGCTCGTACTCCTACAAAATACAAAAACAACACTAAAAAGACAACACAATTTAAAAAATTAAACAAAAGTAAAAAAGAAAATAAAATTTGGTTGCCTCCCAACAAGCACTTGATTTAACGTTGCGACACGATGCTATTACTTTCACCATTTTTCCTTCAACTTTGAGGATATAAATTGCGCCCCCAATTTTGCATCAATTTTTCTGTCACGTTCCTGGATCGGTGGTATAAAAATAAAGGAACCAAATAATAGATATCGCATCTTGCACTTCTTGGCCTTTAAGTGATGGATGTCATTTTGTCTCCTTGGCATAACAAATTTCAGAATATAAGAGTCTTGTTCTTCATCTATACATCTCTCCAAAAGCTCGATCTCCATGTCTCCATCCAAACATAAATGTAGAAAAATGATTAGAATGAGGATCAACACGCCCTAATTCCAAAATTGCATTATTTTTGACATCCTCTATTTTGGACTCTTCATCAACCTTGACATCATCATGGTCGAATAGTTGGAATTCCTCTTTCCGCTCTACAAGTTGGCCAGTATCCACAAAAATAGGTCGTAGGGCATCAGACGCCTCAAACTCTTTATTCAATTGATCCTGCAGATCATGGATATCTGAGCCAAACTGGTCTATTTCTTGCCTGAGCTCAGTTCTTCCTTCTATCAGTAGTTTTGTCATATTTGAAAGACCATCAAGAAGAAACTCATGAGATTTTATCAGTTGAGCTTGTTTCTCTAGCCAAGATTGGCTCACTATATGTGCTTCTTCAAAATCATCTTCTTGTGGGAACTCGCTCTCTTCGTCGAGTTGAGGTTCTTCTTGGAAATTGGCCATTAATCCGTCCACTCTAGCCTGGAGTCTTTTGATCGCTAAGGCGTCAAGAGCTTGTTGCTCGGTTAATTGCCTCATCATGTCTTGTTGCTCGGCTTCCACTTGCCTCATCATGTTCATAATACGCGTAACCCGTTCCATATCCTCCACTTCCTTACTCATGTCAAACTCATAAACATTATTAGCAACATTATAATACGAGCTCTGAGGATAACAAGAATTAGGACAACCATTCTAGTGGCCACCTTGACAACCACATACATTACAAAAATTTCACACATAATAATGAGATGCACAATTTTGCCACAAGTGTGGTCTTCCACAATATGGACAAGGATCGCCATAATAAGAATAACCAATATTCAACCAATTCTCATTCCAAGATGCCATGTCAACAAAGATAATAAAATACTAAATTAAGATAAAACTAAAAAATAAAAACTTGAATAGACAAAATGTAAAAATCCAATCTAGTAGAATAGTTAATTTCTAAGTCCCCGGCAACGGCGCAAAAAACTTGTTTGGTTCCCAAACGCACAAGCCAGTATACGTGGTCGACAAGTAATATAGGATTGTAAGTCCAGATATCGTACCCACATGGACTTATGATTAACTATCAACTAAATTAAACCCAATCAATTAATCTATTCAAGTGATTCCTAAAGAATGAATACTTAATTACAACTTATCTAGAGAAGCAAATTAAAAGATTAAAGAAACAAGTTGGCGAAATTTAAGAGACGAATTCAAGAAGAGCCGATATTCTAGAACTATCAGTTAACTAACAATCCCGTTGAGTCTTCCACTTATATTTTCTAATTAATTTATCTGGTTTATTGATTGACAGGGTTAATATTACTCGTAGCCTTCTCCCGAAGTACTACTCGTCTATTCAAGCTAACCTAACGCCTATATTCCTATGAAATTAGGATTAACAAGAATGCATTAATAATTCCTGTATAATAACCAAGAAAGGCGATTAGGTATATTTCTATCCTAACCGCTAATTCGTTCCCCCTAAGAGTTAAGATCTTGATCTACCCAATCTTATATGCAATCTAGAATTCCCTCTCCCGAGTTCAATCCTAGAGTCGTAGATAGTATTCAATTGGTGATCAAGAAGTCAAATAATTAAGCGCAAGATTGAATAAATAAACCAATATTTTAAAATAATAAGAGCAATTCAAACTTCAAACTACAACGTTCATGTAGCATCCAAAACTCTAGAACTAATAAACTATGAGATTAAAAGAAGAGAAGAGAAGAAAAACTAGTTAGAAGCCTCCTCCAAACGTGGTGTGTGTTCCTCCACGTGAATTCCCCTTCAAAGTATGTTAGATATCCTCCAAATTAGGTTTAGAACCCCTTTTATACGAGTTGGGGTCATGTAGGGCCGGAATAACCTTGTCTAGAACGAATTAGAAAAACCCGCGCAATACAGCGCCCAACGCTGGAAAAATTGTTATTTTCACATTTATTTTGCAATTTTGGTGCGTTAATTTTGAAGTGTAAATCCTCCTTGTTTTTGTTGTCCCCACATGGGGGGACAAAGACCAAAGGGTGTCCCCCTTATTTTATTAATATAAGTTTCTTTCCTTTTTTTCTGCGTTTTATCCAATTTTGTTTCATATCTCTTCATCTTCACTCTACTTTATCCTACACAGTTAAAATATAATATTAAGTACAAAATAATAGAACTAATACTCAAATAACGATTAAAAAGTACCATAATGTGACATAATAATGAGTAAATATATGTATTTTTGGTCGAACATCAAATAACACAGACCGTTGGATCGAATAAAATTAATGACTGAGATTAGCCTTCTAAAGGATTTCAAAATAGACCTATTGACAAGTTATGGAGCAGGTTATTTGGCGATTGGGCCTGCTCATTTGGGCTGAGAAAGACTTGGGTCGTTTGGTCAATTAATTTTGCTGAAATTTTGTCTTTTATCTCTTTTCTTCTTCCTATTTCTTCGGGCTTCTAATTCAGGATTAAAACAATTTCATTAACCATATTACATAATACTACATAATGTTAATAGTTAAATTATTTAATGTTACTTAAAATAACTATGGTATCTAGAATTTTAAATTTACAAAATAACTTACACTAATTTTTAAGTAAAACATCATCACAAGTGTAAATATTTATAAGATGTTTAATTAAAGAAATATTATTAATTAATTATATAAAGAGAAAATAAATGTGTTTTTTGGAATAATAATAATTATAATAGTTTTAATAATAATAATAATAATAATAAACATAGTCTGTATTTAAAATATAGTAGAATAACTACCTTATATTATTAGTGATATTAGAAGCTTAAAGAAATAATTTGAATTAAAGGAGGGACAAAATTGGATGTTAACAGCAACACCATTCTCATTGGTTTATGGCGCCGAAGCCCTAGTTTCTATCGAGGTCGGGGAGCCAAGTATCAGATATCGATATTCAACAAAGGAGTCAAATGACGAGGCCATGAGTACGACCTTGGAGCTATTGGATGAAAGGCGCGAAGCTACCCTTGTTTGGATGGCTACCCAAAAACAACGGATCGAGAGGTACTACAATCGAAGAGTCAACTTTCAATACTTTAATTTCGGGGACATAGTGCTAAGGAAAGTCACCCTAAACACCCAGAATCCGAACCAAGTGAAATTGGGTCTGAATTAGGAAGGACCGTACCAGATTCTCGAGGTCACGGGAAAGGGTCTTACAAGCTCGGAATAATGAACGGAGAACAACTACCGAGCAATTGGAATATATCTCACCTAAAACGGTATTACTGCTAAGGTACGACCCCACTTCATTTTTTTTTATTTAGGACTAACATTTACAGGTGATCAACAAGAAGCAACACGAAGTCTTTAGTTATGAAAGCACGCGTTGCACTTTTTTTTCCTTAGATCAGTTTTGTCCCTAATGGATTTTTCGGCAAGATTTTTAACGAAGCAATAATGGATCGTGCTAACTTAGAATCAAGTCAAATTATGAATTGGTACCGGAGATCAATTTAACAATATCCGAGGTTCCTCTATAATCAACCTCAAATACTAAGGGGGGGGGGGGGGGGGGGGGGGGGGGGGGAGGAGGGATAACCCTCGGATATGTATTACCTTTGGTTATCAACTTTAGAGAGGAAATTACTTAGTAAAATGAAAGGTCTCGATAGATAGGATTTATTGTAAGGGATAAACGGTCGAATGAACCGTGCCCACATAGATTGCTCGAGTCCTGGCATAAAACATGTACGCATGTATGAATTTTTTGCACTAGAATAAAGAGAAGTACGTTCCTTGCAATCATCTTATGTTTTAAAAGTTTTCTCTTTATATACCTTAAAGAGTTTCGTACTTCCGATCTCCTGAAAATAACGAGCCCAAGGCAATCCATAACCGGAA
The DNA here is from genome assembly GCA_005239525.1 of Nicotiana knightiana. Lineage (NCBI taxonomy): Eukaryota > Viridiplantae > Streptophyta > Magnoliopsida > Solanales > Solanaceae > Nicotiana > Nicotiana knightiana. The sequence continues at coordinate 108,869 of ML437589.1, forward strand.
TATGAACGACCACTCCATTACTCGGGGACTGTCGTCCGAAAAACTCGAATAGCCTAAGTCACTGGGCCTCGGGGGCATAAGACATATTAGGAAACTCCCCTATTTTTAAAGGCGATGGTTCTCTTGGGAAAACCCAGATAGCCCAGGAAAACAAGCCCAACGGGCAACTCCCGAACTAAAAGGCTATGCCAAATTAACACGGGTCGGAGACTTTCGAAACCCATAACAAAAACTAGGCCTTCAAAAAATAAAAAATTTCACAACTGGCTTTAAAGGCTACCCTCGGAAAACTACAATCTTGGCTACCTACTTGGGAAAAAGGTTCTGATAACACCGAACCTCCAAAACGCCTTAAACCAAGTAAGGCAAAATTTTATGTTAAGGTGTTCCGACCCTTATGAATACAAGTAAATAAGCAAAGGGAAAATTTGAAGGCCAAAAGGGAACGAAAGCCTTGTATATATAATCTTTCTACAAAGACCAGAATGGCCCGATATAGGAATGTACAATGGCCAAAACGACCTAAAAAAGAAGCAAAAAGCAAAAAAACCTAAGTAGCCTGATCCTCATCGGAGGTAGCGTCTTGATCCTCGAGGTCTTCCCTACCTTCAGATTCAGATAAGCTCTCAGAGCCTTCCTCGGGAAAAGCCAACTTTCGGGCCCTGACTTCTTTTGCCTTGGCATTCTCGTTTTCCACCAATATGTCAAAGCCCTAAGCGTGGACTCCCTCGAGGGCTTCCCTCCAAGCTTCCCACCTTCCATGATCCACCATGATCTTGGACTATGTCTAGATAGCCTCAATGTCGACCTTGAATTGGTCCACTTTAGCATCGACTTTGGTATTGGCAACGACCACCTCAGATTTGGCTTCCTCGAGCTCCGTGGCCAGGCTCTCTTGGCCAGAAATAGTGGAGTTAAGTGCAAACTAGAGCTCCTCGATCCTCTTGTCTTGCACCGAGGTCTTCTCTTTTGCAGCCCAAAGTTGAGCCTCGACCGACTCTAGTTGTGCTTGGACAACTTCCTTTTTCGAGGCTAAGAGGTCCATATTTTTCTTGAACTCCTCAGCCTCAGCTTGTATCGTATCTACCTGTGCACTGGAGCTGCCTGATATGTTCAAGCCTCGGTCGGACTTGCAGGATCGGATCGTTAGCCACTATGTCCAATTCGTCTTAACTATCGTGGAGTACTCGAATTATCTGCTCGACCATCTCGGCGTGTTCCCTTCGAGCCGCTTCTAACTCGGCCAGAAGTTTCTTACTCAGGAGCTTGTAAGTATCCCTCTTCTCGGTGAACTCCCGAACCTCAACCTCGTGCTGGGTTAACTCCTCCCGAATTCAGACGAAAGCCTTGTGGTCTAATACCGAGGCATGCAAGCGTAAGAAAGGTGTTAGAATTATTTACAACTTTAAATATAAAATAAGTAATGAAGTGACACTCGAAGTTACCCGATTCAAAGCATATTTGGCCTCATTGAATAAGTGTCACTTCCACCACGTCCATCACAGCCTGGTCCTCTTAGGCCACCAAGCAAGTGAGGTAGCTAGAACCCCCCACAAGTGCAAAGAAAACCTGAGCATCCTCCAGGACAGAGAAAAATATTGACCGCCTACAGTCAGGGTTAATACTTGGAGCCGGGAATCGATCCACTAGATTTGGGCTCGATGAAGACACACTAGCACCCGATGACGGTACCTTACATGGAACCGGTAAGTCACCTAGCCTGGTAACATCTTCTAAGGCAGTGGACTCTAACCCATCCAAGAAGTGGTGGATATCGGTCGCCCCCTGAGGCCCCTCATAAGAACGGACTTCTAACATACCGTCCTCGCGAATCATGGTGTCAGGAATTTGAAGGGACCCGGTTATGTCGATCACCCCAAGCTCATCTCTCGGGGCACCTTCCTCTGCTCGAGAAGCGTCGGCTCCGGTCTCTCTTTCGACCCCCTAGCTTGGAGTAGAGTGGCCTCACCCCTTTCTGGTTCGGGTGCTTCGGCCTAAACTCCCTCATCGACCTTCTCCGGTTCGAAGGGCCCTTGTATCACGACACCTACCCGCACTCGGGCCACCAAATTGGATTTCTCTTCTTGCTCATTAGACTCGTCCCTTAGCCAGTGGATTGCGTCGAGGATAAGATGTTGGTGCTTCCCTTGGGATTGCATGACCTCTTCGTCGGTTTTTCTTTTCCGAGTTCGGGGAACTACGGGCTCTTTTTCTCTTCTTTTCATCACCCAACCTCGGGGCGGGGGACTCTAGAGGCACATCCTCATCACCGGATGGAGGCGTCATAGCAACATCATTTGGGAGACCTACAAAATAAAATATATAAGAATTCGACAACACAAGGAGAAGGTCAAAATCGTACCGAACTATAGAAGAAAACTTACCATGACTGCGGGCCTCCCACCAACCCTTCGATAGTTCCATCCAAGCACGCTCGGAGTATGGTCTCTGTGACACAATATCCTTGACCAATTCCTTGAGTTGAGGAACCATGTCCGACATCTGGGAAATAACTGCAACACCAAAAACACTGATAAGAAAGGAGATAAGAGGAGAAACAATATATTAAATCTTCAAGGCAAAGTAGTGCTTATGTTTCATGTTCCATTTCTCGAGAAATGACATGTCTTCATTAGGGATCATATCTGAAGTCTTTATTCGAACAAAACGGCCCATCTAGCCTCTGTCTCGAACCTCATATATACTCGAGAACGGGCCCCTAATGGCCCGAAGAACAAGCTTGATCATCCCCCTCGATAGAGTCGATGATTGTAGAGGCGCATAAGATGATCAAAGGTGAAGGGACACCCCTCGATTTTTCTTACAATAAAAATCGAATGAGAATCACTATGCTTGAGAAGGAAGGGTGAATCTGGCCAAAAGTCACATCGTTCCTCTTGCAGAAGACAATGATGATCGGGTCTATAGTACCCAACGTGAAGGGGTAAGTATAAGCACTTAGAAAACCCTCCACGTGGGTAGTGATCGAATCCTCGGGCGAAGGCACCACCACATTCTTATTGGCCCAAATGCAATCTTTTTTAACCTTGGTGAGGAGATCATTAGTGATTGTGCATATGTACCTCGAGATTGGCTCATATCGACTCGGTACCGAGGAAGTCTTTTCAACCTTAAAATTGACAATGATAGGGCACCCTGCTGGAAGAAACTCCTCAGGGTGATGTTACGCCGCAGCCCCGTCACCGATGGGTCGTGACGAAGAGACGACCTCCTTTTGCGGTATAGTCTTAGAAGTATTCTCCATTATATAATAGAAGAAAAGAAAATTAAGAAGGTGTGTGGTTTTCTAAAAGTTCAAGAAGTTTGGGTGCAAGAGTTGCAAAGTAAAGGGATTTTTGAAGAACAAGAATATGAGGAGCTTTGAATGTAAAGTTTGAATGAATGGAAGTTTAGGTATTTATAGCTTGCTGATGACGGTTCATAACTCGTAGTGGCCGACCAGAAACTGACATGCATCTAGTGCCTTGGTAACTCGATCGATGGAACGTCTCCATATTCATTTGTCACTTACGTCATAGTGGGGTGTCTTAGTGACTGTTCGTCACTTACGTAATGCCCTATCGAGACGGGATTCAGAAGTTTATATCGTTTCTCGTCATCTTCTCTCCTAGAAATGAGGGGACTCTATGTATATGGTCAGAATCGGGCTCTCCCCTTGTGTGACTGATCAAGACTGGAATATGATAGGTTAAGGTTTGACCTTGAATTATATTGAGCTCAGGTGCGAGGTTATATCGTTATGTTCGAGACCTTGGGACAAAAAAAAATCGAGATTAGGCGAGATCAAGGGAAATTTTCCAAGCCGAATAACAAAACGACGAAATATCTGCGATTGGTTGTATATCACGGCGGGAATCTCGTCATGTATCAAGAATAGGCCGATTAATTAAAAAATCATGAGATTTTTTTACCTCATATAGAATTGTATCAAGATTAGGACTCCCCTATATAAAGGGGCTCTAATCATTTATAAAACACATCACATTATGCAACACAAAGCAATATATTGTAACTTTATAGCTTTTATCACCTTGTTACTCTATTCATACCTCATTTGAGACATCTCTTGGTTCAAGGGTGATCGAACTCGAGGGCCAAGGCTGTTCGATTCATGTGGTATGAATTTATTCTTTTATCGTCAATTTCAATATTAATCTAGTCCCTTAATTTGTACTAAGTTATATCACGTATCCTTAAAATCGCGTATAAATTTAATTTTCATCTGATTTTTAGGATAAACATCTATAATTCCAAGTAGTTTCCTTATATCAAATCTATACAATTACACTCCATTTTTTGCTTGCTCTTCTTCTTCCTTCCTAACACTGATATTTTCTACTTCTTTTCTTTTTATGCTCTTTATCCGCCTCTTTATTTGTTCTTGGCTTGATTGTGAGTACTGCATGCTTCCCTAAACTATTGCATGTAGGAAATTTCTTTTACATTTTAATTTCATCAAGAAATTTGAGGTTTTAGCCTATGATTTTGTTGGCCCAAGAAATTGAATGGTTTTGAAGATTGACAAAGGAACTCAGAAATGAACCAGGTCCATCACTGGCACACATATGCACAAGCAAAGTTAAAGGCACGTGAGGTGCACATGCAGGAGATAAACAAAATCTGGTAAAATAAGAGATATCTCCTGATCGAAAAGATTGCAAAATGATAAAGAGAAGGACTCCTTATTCAGTAAGAACAAAATCAAAGATAAGGAAGAATTTGAGGAGTTGAGACTAACTAGAACTCTTCCACCAAGGAAGTGTAGCATTAGAACTCTAGTTAATCTTTTGTCTACTAATCCTATATATTGCAGATTGTTCTTATTGTACAGGTAGGCACAAAAGCAGAAGTTAAGCACGAACTGAGAGCAAAATAGCGATGCAATTTTGCAAGCAGTTCGTGTGAGATTTGAGTGTGCAAACCTGAAGCTACATGAACCAGATAGAAGAACTAGCTCCAAGTGTCTGTCTTTTATTCTAGTTCAATTGTAGTAGTTGTTTTCATATTGTACCTTTCAGCTTTATCTAGAGGCAATTGTAATAGGTACTCAGAGTTTTCAAGTTAGAGTTAACTTGAAGTTGTCACAACAGTTAGAGGTTGTGTGCTACAACAGGATTAGAAGTAATCCTAGGTTTACAAAAGAGTTTGTGTAAATGCTTGTTGGCTCACTGATTTAGTAAAGAGTTTTGGGAAAATCAGGATGAGCAGCAGGTCGTGGTTTTTTCACCCTTTCAGCCAGGTGTTTCCACGTAAAAATCTCTGTGTTCTTTATTTTCTGTATTTATTATTCCGCAAACAGTAGAGGTTGGACCACATAGAAGAACCTGGTCCTTCTATAACTAGTGCACGCGAAAATAGACACCACACAAATCACCCCTCTTGTGTGGTATTGACGTATAGAACATCAGATTTAAAGTTGGAGTTTTCAACCTTCAATTAAACATACCTGCTCGCATGAAGAACTCATAAAATTACCTAAAGTCAGCAGCCAAACTCTTCAAGATGGACTGTGGGTACACTTTGGAGCAGGTTTGTTTTCGTCATTGCTATCTACTTACGGGTGAGTTCTATTATCTTTTTGATTTCTTTAGTGACTTTTCAGTTTTCTCGCAACCACAAAGCATGACAATGGGAGTGGACAAATACTAACAAATGATTTCATGTTTGTTCCTTTGGATCTTCCTCTGATGTTTTCATACCTGCATAATAGTTCTTATGAAAATGATTGTCTATTGGATCTTTTACATTTCTCCTGTTTTTTCAAACCCGCACAATAAAATTTTGTTTTCTTGCTATATTCATTTCTACTAAGTTTTGTTTTCTATCTTCTCGTTTTTCTACTTTTTTTTATTTTATATAAGCTTCCCAGTGGACCTGGGGTGTTGTATTAGCCAAAAAGAGTTGAATATACAACACTAGGGTAGAGATAACCCTTCAAAAAGAGGAATCAGCGATTAGCAAATAGCTCGCTGCCTCAAACAAATTAAACCTTGCTAACTAACATAAAAGTTTGCCTTATCATATTTACTTCTTATGCAAGGATACTCCATTTTGTCCAGCAAAAAAATGCCTTTAGCAAGGCCCGGAAGCTGCTGCCCAGAAGCATATATAGCAGTCTGCTGCTGCTGTGTAGCCCTCTTTGCCAAATTATCTGCCAATTGATTCGCCTCACGGTAGCAATGGTTGAGTTGGATTTCCATTCTACTGATAATGACTTGAATCTTGTTCAGAATATTACTAAGATGGAAGCTCGTGTCTCCCTCTTTTTGAAGGGTCTCTATAATGTATTGGGAGTCCGATTCCAGAATCACTCAGCTATACCCATTTTAAATACACCAATCAAGACCATAAAGAGCTGCCTGGGCCTCTGCTATATTGTGATTTTGAGTAGTCGCCGGGGTAGAGAAAGCCATGATAATGTTGCCATCCGCATTCCTAACCACACCTCCAAGTCCTGCCTTTCCTTCCATTTGTATGAAGCTCCCATCAGTATTGAGTTTCACCCATTTGCTCTCTGGTTTGGACCAGCACACAACAATAGTTTTATACCCAAATCGAAGCCGGGTGAGAGTATCACAAAAAGAGATCCAAGGGGGCTTTAGTCCCCAGTTTGGATGTTCTTTGTTGACTTTCATTGCTATGCTCCAAGTTATTTGTTGTTCGAGCTTGTACCTGTTAAATAATTTTTTATCTCCATACCTACAGGCACAAAATTCTTTCCAAAGAAACCAACAAATAACAATTGGAGAGATATTTAGCACTAGTTTATGCACTTCATTGGATGCCTTAGTGGTCCACCATTGGCTAATGATATATCTAATATAGTAAGGATGGAAGTGTATGCCAAGAGGATTTCCAATGAGATTCCAGATGTAACTAGCACTTTGGCTTTCCACAAAGACATGATTAATAGTACTAGGGCTCGGATTAGTGCAACAGTTACATCTGGAAACTATTTGTCTACCAAATTTAGCAATAATCTCATCAAAAAGCAGTTTATTTTGCCAAAGTCTCCACATCAAAAAGACATCTTAACAGGAATGTCTGAGTTCCACATTTTATCAAAGAAATGAACCTTAGGATTAGAATTTCTTACCAGATTCCACGCGCTATTGTTTGTGAACTTGCCATTCTCCTAAGAGTCAAAATAATTTTATCATCTTTGTTTTGATTGCCAATAGGGATATTTTGGATTTGATGAACCAGATGATCTGGTAGTAGCTCCTTTAGTTTGCTGACTTTCCATTGACCTTCATTGATAAAATTCTTTACCAATACCTTACACTTCTTTGGATTTTCAGGGAGATGATTTGCCAAAGGGCCTAAGAGGGACCAATTGTCCCACCAAAAATTACAAGTGCCTGAATTAACCTGCCAAACAATATGCTTTTCTGCTATTTCTCTTATTTTAAGAACATGACTCCAAGCATGGGAGTTGCCAGGAGCAATCTTTTTGGAGACACAATGAGATCTAACACAATATTTATTACTAATGAAAGTAGCCCAAATTGATGATGTGGACCTTATCCTCCACCATCTTTTCATTGCTAGCATATTACTAATGTCTTCCATTTTCCTAATACCAATACCTCCCTCTTCCAATTGGCGTGCAAGGTGATTCCAAGAGCTTCAATGATATTTATTACGATCCTCAGAGGAACCCCACATGAAGTTAGCAAAATGGTTCTCAATTAATTTAAAAACTCTTTTGGGAGGAGACATAGCAGACATAGTATAGACAAGGATAGATTGAATGACACTCTTAATAAGAATTACCTTTCCCCCATGAGACAACATATTTCCTTGCCAACCATTAATCCTTTTAACAATTTTGCTAATCATGTTATCAAAATATTCAGCTTTCTTCCTACTCACATACAAGGGACAACCAAGATAAGTAAAAGGAAAATTCTTGTCAATAAAACCTGAGCAATTTCTAATCCTGTTTATCCTAGTTGCAACAATATTTGGAGCAATTAAAAAGTAGCTGTTATCCCTATTAACCATCTTCCCTGAGCTATTTTCATAGATATCAATAACTTTCATAACCAATTTGATAGTTTTAGAACTACCACTACAGAAAATAATAATATCATCAGCATAGGCAAGGTGGTTGATTTTAGGGACATTATGAGACATGGAGAAAGGGATAAAATCAGGATTCCTGTATAAAGACTTAAGAGATCTAGATAGGACTTCAGCAGCAATTATAAACAGAGTAGGGGAGATTGGATCCCCTTGCTTCAATCCTTGAGAGGGGGAGAAAAAATCATGTCTCTTACCATTAATGATAACTAAGTACCATACATTAGAAATGAGATTGTGTACTAACTCAACCCATTTTTCAGAGAAACCAAACTTTCTAAGGACTGTGTATAAGAAATTTCAATCCATTCTATCATACGCTTTGGCCATATCTAGTTTAATAACAACATTACCCCCGCAATTATAATAAGAAATATTGTGAACAATCTCTTGAGCTAATAAGACATTTTCTGAAATGAGTCTGTCTTTAACAAAATCACTCTGATTTGAAGAAACTAATTTATGCAGCATATTATTAACTCTAAGAGACATAATTTTGGAGATAATATTGTTCGTAAAGTTAGATAGGCTAATTGGTCTAAAATCTGAGAACGTAGAAGGGTTATCAACTTTAGGGATTAAAGCTAAGCAAGTATGAGAATAAAACCTAGTTAAACCTTTTCCATTGTAAATATCCTTCACAAAATCACTGACCTCCTTTTCTACAATGCTCCAGCAACTCTAAAAAAATCTACCATTGAAGCCATCTGGACCTGTTGTGCTTTGCGGACTAAGGCTGAAAACTGCCTCTTTGATTTCGGCTTCATCTTGCACCTTGGTAAGCATCTCATTTTCCTCACCTGAAATACAAGGGGGAATACAATCTAGGATGGAGTTGTTAATATTAGGAGGGGGTTGGTTAAAGAAGTTTTGGAAGTGTCTAACTACTTTATTAGCAATCTTATCTTCTCCCTTAACCCACCTCCCTCTATTATTTTTGATACGGTTAACCTGTTGCCTTCTTCTTTTATCTCTAAGAATTGAATGAAAGTAATTAGTATTCCTATCACCATCTTCAAACCACTTAATTTGAGACTTTTGTTTGAGCATAAAATATTGAAGGCTAAGCCATCTAACGTATTGAGCATGAGCCCTATTGATATCTTCTCTACTCTTTTCTGAATTGAACTCAATGTCTATTTCTTCTAACTCCTGAATTTTATGTTCCCATTTGGACACAACATCATTAATATCACCTATTTTTTTCTAGACCAGTGAGATAACCTTCTACTGAGAGTTTTTAATTTAGTATGAAGAACCCACATAGAGTTCCCATAAACCTCTACACTCCAGGCTTCCTTAACCACTCGAAAAAACCCTCAATGTTAACCCCAACAATTAAGAAATCTAAAATAAGAAATATGCTGATTAATGAAAACTAAGTTTTTCATGAGAAGGGGTCTGTGGTCTCCAGGTGCCTAATAGAAGAAATTTGAAATAATTGATCCCATAGATCATTAACAAAAATCCTGTCTAGCCTTTTCCAAATTCTCTTACCAGGTCTTCTACTATTACACCAAGTATAATTAGAACCATTATACCTTATGTCAATAAGGCCACAAGAGTTGATACAGTTTTGAAAATCCAAACTTCTATACATTCTATGTGGATTACCACCTAGTTTTTCATTAGGATCCATGATTATATTAAGTCCCCTCCCACACACCACGGGGCATCTATTAACATGCTTTCATGCTCCATAGTTTGCCATAAGTCTTTTTTATCTAAGGAATTACATTTAGCATAAACGGCAGAAATATAAATACCTTTCTGATTGAACGAATTATGAAAGTGGATAGTAATATGTTGATCACTACTGTTAGTAACATAAGTATTGCTGTTGGTATTCCAGAAACACCAAATTTGATCATTGGTATTGCTGCAGCAGTGATGGAATCCCAAGAATTTTCTATATCCTTCTAACTTGTCGCTAGAGATAAAAGGTTTAAAGATAGCCACATATTGAGTATTGTTAATGTTAATGAGTTTCTTAAGCCTGTGAATGGCCTTTTTAGATCTAACTCCCCTAATGTTCCAAAAAATGACACTAATCATTATGATTGATTGAGGGGTTGTTTTCTTTTTGGTTCTTTTTTATGGAATTATTGGTTCTACTCCTATTCTTCTTACCATTTTTCCTAGTTTCACTTCTTCCTCTTTTTTCTTTCTGTTGATGATTTTCAGTACATGTGATAGAATTCTATTTTTCAGTACCTGAGATGGAGTTTTGATCTTCTTTTTCCTCTATTTGATTGTTGATCAATTGCTCATTCCCTTTACTGCTGCCCGTACTTATTTCTTCTTGGCTAGTAATTCTGTTTTCCTCCTTCTCTTCATACAGGTCCACAAAGAGTTGGATTCCTGGCTGATTTTTTATCTCTGTTGGAACAGAAGAAGAACTCATTTCCTCTTTTTGCTCATTCCCTGTTGTGCCCTCACCTTGAGAGATCTGCTCTCCATTCCCCTTTGTAGTCTGCTCTTCATCCTCTTGCCTTTGCCCTTTCTCATACGAAATTGCATTGGAACTATACTGATTTTCTTCATTTTGCACAACATTTTCTTGACTTTGAACTTCTATATTATTCTGACCCAGTAGATTATCCCTTATCTCCGCAATGGAATGGTCAGGTTTTTATGCTCGTTTTTCTACTTAGTCACCATCTTTTTATCTTTCAACTTTATTTTTTATCTGCTTTTAATTTTCTATAGGGATTACTCTTGTGACTTTTCAGTCACTTAAACACTGAGAAGCAGGGAAATGAACAAATACTCAGAAGATGGTTTTCTGTGTTCCCATTTCCATGCAAGCTTTGATTAATTTCACTATTTCTGTATTTGTGGTTGACTTCCTTTATAATCAAAATGTATGCAGGAAATTAATGTAGTTAAAATATGTTTGAAAAAATTGTTGTTTAGCATTTGGACTACTGATTGTAATGTGTTAGTTAGTTAGTTGATTTTTGGGAGATGGTACATGTCGTGTTAATTCCGGAAATAGATCTGGGATGCTACTGATGCCCATAAATATCCTTTAAGAAAACTATGCTTACTTTATCCTTTATCAGGAAAAATAAATGCTACTTAATTTGTCAGGAAAAATTTTGTCCTCTCACAATTTTTAGATCTTAGGAAGAAGAATAGGAGTATTACCTGGTTCAACTTGTATCAACCTTTGAAATTATTTAATTTTCTAATCTGCTTTGGAGTTATTAAGTTTTTTGTAATCCGTTGAATAATGGAAACAAGTACTATGGCATTAAAGAGAGCATGCTTGAGCTTAATCTCTTTGCCACCAGGTTCATCAGAAGGAGATGGAGGCAGCTTTTAATTGAGATAAAAAAATAGTTGGGCATACATCGGGCAAAATGTTGGTTCTAGTACAGACTTATCGAATATCAAGGTAACTATGAAATTATCATTTTAGTGTTAAACTTTTTTTAATTTTTTTTTGTAATATTTTAACTATAAGGTTCCTAATATTCTTTGTTGATCTTCTGTCTTGGTCATTATGTCCCGCCTTTTTTATTTTCCTTATATTAATATTAATTGGAGTTTTATACATTCATTGTTGCCTTGTCGTATGTTTCTTATGACATTGATAGTCTCCACAATTTCTTTTTTTACACATTATGTAGTCCACTGATTTAGGTATAAAGAAAAAGGGCAACCCGGTGTATTTCAATATAAAGAAGCAGCACATAATCCTTCTCGAACACTACCAGAAAATGCAAAGTATGTTTACTGCCAATTTTAAGTCATCCATTCTATGCTTCTAGCCAGTTCTTTTCTGATCTGAAAAGATATACTTGCATAGCATTGGAGTTTTGAAATGAACTATTGATCTATTGAAAGAATATCTTATCATCATATTTATACATCGGATAAAAACATTTTCACTATTTCAATGAAGCATGGTCATACTGACAATGTATTACTATTAACCTATATTTCCTAAACTTAGATTGATATTTCTATTGCTCTTCTATAAACTGAGTTACTGGAGTATATTTTTTTCTACTAGGAACCATAAGTTTAATATTCATGAAGTTCCCTACTCTCTGACTTTTGATCATGGTAGTATACTATAATGAATTATGCATAGTGATTATAACTTTTTTTCATTTTCATCACACGTGCTTATGCTTTCATCATCTGATTAAGAAATAAAAAATTTCCATCCAAGTGCACTTTTGACTATGTATTGTGCTAAAGTTCTTTAATCTGGAAGATGAAATTAAATGGATTTTATCTTTATCTTAAGTTAATGTTCCTACTTTTTCAGATAAAACCATCAATATTTACTTGGAAAGACATCACTAATTGCTTTTCTCTTGAAGTAGTAAATAGTTTGGGACATTGATATGGTCTGTTTCCTGTCTGCAGTGGTGGATGCATGTTATAGGTTATGGGTACTTAAGCACCCATTATTTTTGGAGCAACATACTATTATTTATAAAGAAAAAATAGTGTTGACCCAAGTCACTGCATGGTTTTGAAGATTGACAAATGCCTATCCAGTTGAACCAGGTACATCGGGGAAAACATACTCGAACGAACCAATTGACACAAGAACCGTACATGCACAGGAGATAAACATGATCTGTGAATTATCCATGAACTAAGAGGTTGTCTCCTAATATGAAAAGGTTGCAAACTGATAAGACGTTAGAGTTCGAGTTCAGCAAGGACACAAACAAATGAAGGAAGTTGAGATAAACACAAACTCTTCCACCTAGGAAGAGTTGCATTATAACTAAACAAGAACATCTCAACTTCTGGCACTATATAATGTTGAAGTATTCTTACTGAAGAATGCATCGCACAAAGACAGATTTGAAGCAAGAACTGAAAGCAAAATTACCAGAGAAATTTTGCAAGCAGAATCCTTGTGCAACACAAAGGCTACTGACCATCTAGAAGAACCAGTTCCATCTGTTTGTCTTTCGAGTCTAGTTGGTTGTAGTAGGTGATTTAATATTGTATGTTTCAGCTTTGATAGAAGCAATTGTAATAGGTACACACTGTTCAAGTTAGAGTTAACTTGAAACTTGTCGCAATTAGCTAGAGGCTAGTTTGCTACAAATGGATTAGAGTTAGTTCTAGGTTTACAAAAGAGTTTATTTTGTAAATGTTGTTTGACTCAAAGTTGTAGTGAAGAGTTTGGGAAAATCCTACTGAGGAGTAGGTCGCGGGTTTTTCACCTTTTGAGCCAGGTGTTTTTCACGTAAAAATCTCTGTGTTTTTACTTTACTCCATTTATTATTCCGCACCAGTAGAAGTTAGAACACCAACAAGAACCAGGTTCTTCCATTGAGACAACACTCGAAAATTGGACACCACACAAATCACCCCCCCTCTTGTGTGGTATTGACGTATAAAACATCAATTGGTATCAGAGCAGGTTATCCTTGAAAAGGCTAACACCTTGGAAAAGATCAAAAGGAGTGCAACACTTGGAAACTGGGAGGGTCAATCAACTACAAGGCCACCACTCTTCAATGGCCAGTATTACTCTTGGTGGAAGAACATGATGAAGGACCACCTGATTGGAGAAGACTATGAACTCTAGGACATAGTCACTGATGGTCCTCTAGCTACCATGAAGAAGACTGCTGAAGGTGTAGATGTACCAAAGACTAGAGCTGACTGCACTGTTGAGGATCTAAAGAAATGGGAGAAGAATGTAAAGGCCAAGAAGTGACTAGTGGACTAGGTTCAGACGAGTATAGCAGAATCCAAAGCTACATCACTGCCAAAGAAATCTGGGATACCTTACAAGTAGCCCATGAAGGAACACCTCAGGTAAACTAATCAAGAGGTACTCTACTATACTCACAGTATGAAAAATTCACTATGAAAGAAGGAGAGACAATCCAAGAGATATATACAAGGTTCACAACTTTGACAAATGAACTTAGGTCTCTTGGTAGAGTCATTCTTGAGGAGGACAGGGTAGAGAAGATCCTGACAAGGGTCTTACCAATCTCCTGGGAAAGAAAAATCACTGCTATCCAGGAATCCAAAAATATGGCAACCCTCAGATTGGATGAACTAATTGTAAACCTTACTGCCTATGAACTTAGAAGGCAGAAAATGAATATGGATGGTCCAAAGAAGGAGAGGAGTCTAGCACTTAGAATCACTGAGGGAGAAGATCTTGAGGAAGATGAGATGGCCATGATTAGCAAAGAATTCAGAAACTTTCTCATAAGGAAGAAGGGCATCTCTAGAGGAGGAAATTACAACAAAGCAAAAGCTCCAGAAAGGCCAACCAACGGGGGATGCTACAAGTGTGGAAAGACATACCACCTTATCAAGAACTGTCCTCAGTGGGAAGTGGAATGGAAAAAAGGAGAGATATGAAAGAAGGAACAGGAAGAAGGAATTGGACCAACCCAAGAAAACCACAACAAAAGCCATGGTTGTTGCTTGGGGGGAAAGTTCAGATGAAGAATCAGAAGATGGTGAGAATGAAGATCAGGCGCTCATGGAAATTGGAGATTCCGATGAGGAATCACATGAAGAACCAGAGGTAACTATCTCCCATCTTAAAAATAAAATAAAGTTCCTATCTAAGAAAAAACTCTCTGAGTTGCTACTTGATTTCATGGATGATTTCGAAGAAACAACAAAAGAGAAGGAACAACTCTCTAAAGAATGTGAAATGTTAAAAGAAAAATGCATGAACCTGAAAATCAGAGTAAGTGAATCTGAAAAGAAAAACATTGTCTTGTTGAACCAGGTTCATCCACTTGAAACTGAGATTCTAGAACTAAAATCTGAAAACTTAAAGCTAAAGCTAGGATCCAGTAAAAAGGTTGTTGATCATTCTCATATCATGTTAGAAGAAAATGTGGGAAAACTAAAAGATAAGATGTATGCCAAGGATGAACAGATAAGAACTCTTAAAGAAGAACTTGGCAAAGTCAAACAAGAACTAGATCGAACTTGTAAATGGAATAAATCCCCTAATGCCTTGACATGGCTTCAAGAGAATCATAGTAGCAACCGGAGAGGGCTTGGCTTTGGGAGTCAGATGCCCAAGTGGGATCCCAAAAGCAAGTATCTCACTCTCCCTGAGAAAAAAATCTGCACCCACTGTGGTAAGACTGGCCACTACAAAATTGAGTGTACTGTAAAAGAGCAGACCAGTCAAAGAAATGAGAGTTTTGTTAAAAAAAAAAACTGGCAACCAAATTGGGCTAGAAAAAGCTTGATTCATCCATTCTCTCATAGAAAAGGACCCAAACTAGTTTGGGTTCTTAAAACTAACCCCTGATTCCTTTTTGTAGGTTCAAGTGAGAGGAGGCAGCCAAATTTGGTATTTGGATAGTGGCTGCTCAAAGCATATGACAGGGAACAAGGAACAGTTCCTTTCACTTGAAAGCGTCAAAGGAGGAAATGTCTCCTTTGGAAATGGAAAGAAAGGTGAAATTATTGGGGTTGGTAAGGTAGGTAAGGATGACACACGTTCCATTGAACATGTGTACCTGATAGACGGCTTGAAATATAGCCTGATCAGTGTGTCACAACTGTGTGACAGAGGTAACCTGGTTGCCTTTACTTTCACAAAATGTTTTGTGATTAACCTGCTTACTGATAAGATTGTTTTGTAGGGCAAAAGAATGAATAACATCTATGTCATAGACTTGTCAACATTGTCTGAAAATTAACTCACTTGCCTAAGTGTGTTGGGTAGTGATCCCCTCCTGTGGCACAAAAGACTTGGTTACGCAAGTCTAAATCAGCTAAACAAACTAGTCTCTAAAGAATTAGTGGTAGGGCTTCATAACATTAAGTTCAAGGAAGACAAAGTTTGTGAGACATGTGCAAGGGGGAAGCAGGTAAGATCTTATTTCAAAAGTAAGAAAATGGTCAGTACCACCAGGACGTTGGAACTGGTTCATATGGACCTATGTGGTCCCATGAAAAATCTGAGAAGATGTGGTAAGAAATATGTAATAGTGCTAGTTGATGACTATTCAAGGTTAACTTGGACTTTATTTCTGACATCTAAGGATGAAGCATTTGATATGTTCACCTCATTTGTTAAGAAAACTCAAAATCAGTTAGGAAATCAACTAGCATCAATAAGATCTGATCATGGTACTGAATTTGAGAATGCAAAGTTTGCTGAGTTCTGTGATGAACATGGTATCAATCACAATTTTTCTGCCCCTAGAACCCCACAGCAAAATGGGGTTGTTGAAAGAAAGAATAGAACTCTTGAAGATATGGCAAGAACCATGCTTCTTTCTAGCAAACTACCCCATAACTTCTGGGCAGAAGAAATAAACACTGCATGCTACATAATAAATAGATGCATGACCAGGCCTCTGGTAGAGAAAACTCCTTATGAATTACTTAAAGGGAGAAANAAAAGAACTATGTGTGTAGAAGAGAGTGTACATGTTGTCTTTGATGACACAAACACTCTTGCTGAGAGACATGAACCAGAAGATGAGGAGCTTGGACTGGTGAGAAGCAGGGAAAACATTGAAGCAAATATGAAAGATGGAACAGGTGATGGACCAGGTCCAACTACCCCAAGCAACATGACAGGGGGAACTCAACATGTGAACCTTGGCCCTGATCCTGTTCCACAACAACAAGACACCATGGAACTATCTAGAAGTGAACAGTTGGTTCTCAAACCACACAGATATCAGAGTTCTCACCCTCTTGAGAACATCATAACAGATCTGACATCTGGAATCAAAACAAGATCCTCTTTGAAAAATCTGTGTGCGTTTGATGCCTTTCTATCCTTGATTGAACCAAAGAACATTGGTGAAGCCCTACAAGATGCTGCCTGGGTAAATTCCATGCAAGAACAGCTGAATCAATTTAGAAGAAGTCAAGTATGGCACTTGGTACCCAGACCACTAGACAGATCAGTGATTGGCATAAAGTGGGTCTTCAGGAACAAGCTTGATGAGGATGGAATTGTTACAAGAAACAAGGCTAGACTGGTTGTTCAAGGATACAGTCAAGAAGAGGGAATTGACTATGATGAGACCTTTTCCCCTGTGGCAAGACTGGAGGCAATCAGAATTCTTATAGCATTTGCTGCACACATGGAATTCACTCTCCATCAGATGGATGTTAAGAGTGCCTTCCTCAATGGCTATCTGAAGGAAGATGTATTTGTCANAGTGATTGGCATAAAGTGGGTCTTCAGGAACAAGCTTGATGAGGATGGAATTGTTACAAGAAACAAGGCTAGACTGGTTGTTCAAGGATACAGTCAAGAAGAGGGAATTGACTATGATGAGACCTTTTCCCCTATGGCAAGACTGGCGGCAATCAGACTTCTTATAGCATTTGCTGCACACATGGAATTCACTCTCCATCAGATGGATGTTAAGAGTGCCTTCCTCAATGGCTATCTGAAGAAGATGTATTTGTCAAACGACCTCCAGGTTTTAAAAGTAAGGAGTCACCTGACCATGTATACAAACTTGACAAGGCTCTTTATGGTCTCAAACAAGCACCAAGAGCATGGTATGAGCGTCTATCAAAATTCCTGCTAGAACATGGATACAAACGAGGTAAAATTGACAGCACCTTGTTCTTAAAGGAAAAGGGTAAAGAACTCCTGGTTGTGCAAATATATGTGGATGATATCATATTTGGGGCGACTTCTGAAAAATTGAGTAAAGAATTTTCTATACTTATGGGGAGTGAGTTTGAGATGAGTATGATGGGTGAGCTAAACTTCTTCTTAGGCTTGCAAATCAAGCAAAACTCAAATGGAACAATGATTCATCAATAAAAGTATGTGAAAGAATTGCTCAAGAAATTTAAAATGGAAGACTCAAAGGAAATAAACACCCTCATAACCACAACTACAAAATTAGATGTGGATGAACCTGGTTCATCCTTTGATCAAAAGCTATACAGTGGGATGATTGCGTCTCTATTATATCTCACTGCCAGCAGACCTGATATTGTGTTCAGTGTAGGACTGTGTGCTAGGTTTCAGGCAAATCCAAAGAGGCCCACCTAATTGCAGTGAAGAGAATTTTGAGATATCTGAAAGGCACCACTGATTTGTGCCTTTGGTATCCTAAAGGTAGTAATTTCGACCTTGTAGGATATGNCTTGTGTCTTGGGCCACCAAGAAACAAAATTTAGTAGCCTTGTCTACTGCTGAGGCTGAATATGTGGATGTAGCCTCTTGATGTGCTCAAATGCTATGGATCAAGAAACAACTCATAGACTTTGGTATAGAGGTTGGATGCATTCCTATTTTCTGTGACAACACTAGTACAATCAGTATGATGAAGAACCCGGTTCATCATAAAAGAACTAAGAACATAGATGTTAGACACCATTTCCTAAGGGATAACTATGAAAAAGGAATGATCTCGATCGAATTTTATGCTACTGACCAACAAATTGTAGATATCTTTACTAAAGCACTAAGTAAGGAGCATTTTGAGAGAAGCCGACTTGAATTAGGGATGATTAAGTCACCCAATTGAAAAATAAAAAATAAAAATTTGGTTAGAAACACTAACATAGATAATCAACCAGACTAATAATTGCTCAGTATCATGACTTTACTACCATACTCTCTTGCCATGTATTAATATGATTCACTGGTTTCTAATGATGTTTTTCTATCTTTGTAAACTGAGGCAAATTAAAGACTTTATGAACCTGATTCATCCCTACTGGTTCCTCTGACTGACAAGGTACGTGCTCATCTCCATACAATTATTGAATTAATTACAGTCACAGATGAGCAGGACTCTATCTATATTTGGTTCATTTCAAATTCTTTGTACTTATCCCAAAATGAACCCGTTCCAAAAAGTCCCATCGCTATTTAATTAGCCTAGATTTAGGGGAGTCTTAACCATCTAATCAATGACACTCCTACATCGATTAGACTCCCACTTGATTAAATATTCTGCCCGTTGTATAATTCATAGCCACATCTTATAAAAGGGCCATCATTACTTCCCATCTTCATAACATCATAAGTCGAACCAAGTTCTTTATTCTTTTCAAACCAAAACCGATCGTCTCTTCTCTTCCAAAATTATTCATAACAATTTCTTCACCACCCCCTGCCTCATCTTACTCCACAAACCCTGATCATGGGAAAGAAACTTCCAGTTCTAATTCTCCTTCAGTTTACAGTTCACATTCACCAAACAGGTTTTCATCCCCCCAAAACCCTCCAGTTCTTGAACCCACTTCTGAACCCACACCTAACCCTACTACAGCCCTCAGGGCACGAAGAGTAAAAGTTTTGTCCAGAAAATCAGTTGCTTCTGGCTCTCATGCAAGATTCTTGGATGAAATTCTTAAAGCCAACGAGGTTCATGAGTCTGAATCTTCAAGTGAATCCTTCAAATCCGTTAATGAGGATGAAGCACCAGGTTCATCCAGTTCTGAGCAAGGTAATCTTGAAGTTGAATCTGAAACTGCTACTACTGAAAACAAGTTTGTGTTGGTTGGGTCAGTTGTTGATGTAGAAGTGCCGGATAGGCAAAGAAAACTGGGGAAAAATAAAATTCTTGAGAGAGAGGGAGAAGGAGGTTCTGTAAGGGGATCTAGGGAGGACGACGCCACGTTGGCTATTTGTGGCCCCGCTCCTATGATTAATGAAGAAGGAGTCACAGATTGAGGAGGAAGTGATGTTGGGGAAGAAACAACAGGTTTAGAGAGCCTATGAAAATCAACAGATGAACCTGGATCATCTATCGAGGAGACATTGGCTGAGATGCTGAGGAAGCTGGGGGAGTCCTACAATCCCAAGAGCAAAAGAACTTCAAAATAAAAGAAAGTTACTACCCCAATTCCACCAAAGAAAAGAGAAGTTTCTACATCTGCTGATGTTCCTGCCCCAAAGGTTTGTGCTACAAGAAGTGTTGTTCGACAAGGAGAAGAGGAGTTAGAAAGGGCTCTAAAAGAGAGCAAGAAAAAGAAAGCTGCTAAGGGAAAGGCAAAGGTAGGAGAGCCTATTGAGGCTGTTTTTGTTGATGATGTTACGATGGACATGGTCCATCATGTGGAGCAGCCGGCTTCAGTTTTGGTTGAGACACCCAAGCACAAGAGGGCTAAGGCTTCTTCAAAGAAGTCAGCTTCTGTGTCTGCCACACCCTCAAGCACTGCTAAAAGGACCAGGTCCAAGTCCAAGAAAGTGAAGGTTATTGAAGAAGAAGAAGAAGAAAGAGAATGGAGTGGAGTAGAAGAGGAAATCTTTGGTGAGCAATCTGACAAACTCACCATGTTTGGAAAGCGTCCTATTCTTAAAGGAAAGCAGGTGAGAGATCTGGAAGAATCATGAATGATCTTTTTGATGAATGCGCTAGATGTGTAGGGATGGAATGACATGGTCCTTCACCTGGAAGGAAGGCTGGCAAGAAACGAACTGGTGGAGATTATGGCCAATGCAAGTGTGAAGGATGGCAGGGTAACCTCCACAGTCAAAGGGGATTTAGATAACATTTGATGCAAAGGAGTTGGGAGAGATTCTGAATATCCCTGCTGAGGTCTATGATGATTACACTAGGCAAATATGACATAGTCTCGATGGGATGACCTCACCTCTCAACATCACCAGATTCTTTTGCGAAAATGAGGAGGAACCTGAGCCTAGGCCAGTGTTCAAAAGTGAAATGAAGCCCCAGAACAAGCTATTCTTCGAATTTGTGATCAAGTTTCTGCTGCCAAGACAAGAGCGTAGGCACATCGCTAGTCACATGGACTTAACGCTTATGGAGTGTCTATACAGGGGAAAGCAAATTAACTGGCCAGCTTTCATCATTCAGCTCTTGGACGGAGTTGTAAATGGAACCAAAGCACACGCTATTCCTTATGGCTTTATTCTGACAGCTGTGCTTGCCCACTTTGAGGTTCCTGTGAAAAAAGCTGAGATGGCTAATGTTAAGGATTGTTTTGGGAAGAACACTTTGGTAACATGTCATTATATTGTCAATGTTCATGAGAATGAACCTGGTTCATCTAGGAAGTAGCCAGTCAATAGCAAAGTCAGGTCATTGGTGCAGGAGGGAGAGATAAAGGATGCGGAGATCCTTCGATTGAAATCTCGCCTTCATGAGGTTGAAACTTAGCGGGATGCTCTCAGATCTGAACTAGCTAAGGAGAAGGAGAAAAATGAAGGTGTTCTTCAACAAATTCTTTCTCTCCTTCAAGCCAAGACCCAAACCTCATCTGCCCCTTCCTAACATTAGGAATTATAGAGCCACCAAAAACCCCCTTCATTGCCCAATTCGGGATTTGTTTTGATCATGTTTTTTGGTTGTCTTTGCTCATGGTAGTGACTGTTTTAGTTTTTTTGTATGGTGCTTGAATTGCGTTCTAATCAATGAAGTCTGCTGTTATTGTTATTGTCTTGTCTCAGTTTCCTAGATAGCTTACATTTATTGTTTCTTTTGATGATTAATCATGTTTTGCACCTGCAGTTGCCTCAATGGCCATGAGTAATTGTTAACAACTCTGGTAAGTTTATCATTTTGCAACTTTTCGATGATGCCAAAAGGGGGAAGATATATGTTCTTTTTCAATATTTCAAAAAGTTGTGATATTTATAACCTAATGAACCTGGTCTCTCCATGATAAATGCTTAAAACCATACAAAAGGTTGGAAGTGTGTACAGGGTTGAGCACAAAGTTTGTCATCATCAAAAAAGGGGAATTTGTTGACCCAAGTCACTGCATGGTTTTGAAGATTGACAAATGCCTACCCAGTTGAACCAGGTCCATCAGGGAAAACATACTCGTACGAACCAATTGGCACAAGAACTGTACATGCACAGGAGATAAACATGATCTGTGAATTATCCATGAACTAAGAGGTTGTCTCCTAATGCGAAAAGGTTGCAAATTGATAAGAGGTTAGAGTTCGAGTTCAACAAGGACAGAAACAAAGGAAGGAAGTTGAGATAAACACAAACTCTTCCACCAAGGAAGAGTTGCATTAGAACTAAACAAGAACATCTCAACTTCTAGTGCTATATAATGTTGAAGTATTCCTACTGAAGAATGCATCTCACAAAGAAAAAATTGAAGCAAGAACTGAGAGCAAAATTATCAGAGAAATTTTGCAAGCAGAATCCTTGAGCAACACAAAGGCTACTGACCAACTAGAAGAACCAGTTCTATCTGTTTGTCTTTCGAGTCTAGTTGGTTGTAGCAGGTGATTTAATATTGTATCTTTTAGCTTTACTAGAAGCAATTGTAATAGGATCACACTATTCAAGTTAGAGTTAACTTGAAGCTTGTCACAAATAGCTAGAGGTTAGTTTGCTATGAAAGGATTAGAGTTAGTCCTAGGTTTACATAAGAGTTTATTTTGTAAATGCTGTTTGGCTCAAAGTTGTAGTGACGAGTTTGGGAAAATCCTACTGAGGAGTAGGTCGTGGTTTTTTCACGTTTTGAGCCAGGTGTTTTCCACGTAAAAATCTCTGTGTTTTTACTTTACTGCATTTATTATTCCGAGAAGTTGGAACAACAAGAAGAACTAGGTTCTTTTATTGAGACAACACTCGAAAATTGAACACCACACAAATCACCCCCCTCTTGTGTGGTATTGACGTATAAAACATCATTTAGTAACTTATACAAATATATTACTTGAGCATCCAATCTCAGTAGTAATTTTCAAAGAAAAAATAATTGAGTACTCATGATTTAAAAATTCTGGATCAGCCACTGCCTATCGCAAGAATATTAAATAGAGAATTATCATTTTGGGGAGAATTAAGTAACATATTTCTAATTACGAGTTTCTCCAAACATGCTAAGGCTTTGTGTTAATTCCTTTTAGTACAATGTGGTAAAAATTAACTTATATGTATGCTCCGAGATAAAGAAATTTTTGTTTTTTCAAGAACAGTTCCATTTTTTTCTTCTTAATTCGGTGGGAACAATAGGTTTTCTTTTGGATGTCCCATTAGCTTTACACATATGTGTTTGTTGCTTTAATTCATCAGACATAATTACAACAACGAAGTAATTGTCTAATTAATTTATAAACTTTTTGAATTATTTGTCCTATTAGTTATCAATTTTTTGTTACATTCTGCACTGACCTCTGTTTTATTCCTTATTCAATTTAATAAAGAATCTTCTACCAGGAGAGAGTTTTTGTTATACGTACTGCTAAGAAATATGTATTGTTTGAAGTTAGTCTCATGGAGCTCAACATGCTTGACTTGTTCTGATTGGTTGCATTGTTTTGTAGGCCAGAAAACTTCTTAATGAAGGCGTCGGTGCAAATGTGATTGTAGCGAGCTCGAAGTGCTGGTGTGACTCCACTTTGTGTGTTGCTTAGAATAATCAGTTATGGATGAATTGGTCAAGATAAGTGTCCATATTGATGCACAAACTAAAGGTGCTGGGAAAAAATACATGTCACGATCCAAAACTCCCTCGGTAAATATCGTGACGACACCTAGTTTCTACGATTAGGTAAGCCTACTAAATTGTGAAAATAACAAATATGGAAGTAAAACTTAACAACTAACTGCAACAGATAACCAAATAACTGGTACTAATGCCGCTCGACATGTACAACAACCAACATTCTAGTAATACACATTATTCCCAAAACCCGGAACATCATAATTCAAAAGCTACAGAAGGAAACAAGTATCTCTATATACCTGAGACTAATAAAAGAGGTACATAAGCTAATTGACATAAGAGAGAATAGAGCGGGACTCCGAAATTTGCGTACATGGCAGATATACGTTGAGGTCTCCAAACTGTAATAGCTCACTGATGACGTGGCTGATAATAAGCACTTGGATCTACACACAAAACCTATACAGAAGAGTAGCATGAGTACACCACAACGGTACCCTGTAAGTGCCAAGTCTAACATCGGTCGAGTAGTGATGAGGACAGGTCAGGGCCCATTGGTATATAATAAATGAAGCAGGAGAATGTAGCAGTGTAATATGGAATTTAACAAAAAAGGAAAACATAGCAAAATTGCAGTACAACACACATGGGTAAGCAGCAGGGGATCTCCCGAGATACCATCTCATAGTCCCAAAGTAAATATGCAAAGAGATCTCCCGAGGTACCGCCTTGTAGTCTCAAAAGTAAATGCGCAGGGAGAACTCCCGAGGTACTGCCTCGTAGTCTCAAAAGTAAATATGCAGGGAGAACTCCCGAGGTGCCGCCTCGTAGTCTCAAAAGTAAATGTGCAGGGAAACTCCTGAGGTACCGCCTCGTAGTCTCAAAAGTAAATATGCAGGGATAACTCCCGATGTACCGTCTCATAGTCTCAAAAGTAAATATACAGGGAGAACTCCCGAGGTACCGCCTCGTAGTCTCAAAAGTAGATGAGCAGGGAGAACTCCCGAGGTACCTCCTCGTAGTCTCAAAAGTAAACATGCAGGGATAACTCCCGAGGTACCGCCTCATAGTCTCAAAAGTAAATATACAGGGAGAACTCCCGAGGTACCGCCTCGTAGTCTCAAAAGTAGATGAGCAGGGAGAACTCCCGAGGTACCTCCTCGTAGTCTCAAAAGTAAACATGCAGGGATAACTCCCGAGGTACCGCCTCATAGTCTCAAAAGTAAATATACAGGGAGAAATCCCGAGGTACCACCTCGTAGTCTCAAAAGTAAATGTGCAGGGAGAACTGCCGAGGTACCGCCTCGTAGTCTCAAAAGTAAACACACAGCTCAAACGATAAAACAACAGTTAACAGCAAGAATTCTACAGTTAAGACTGATAAAGATCAAAGAAAATCAGGAACTCAACTAGGCATGCTGCATAGAGTTCAAATAAGCAGTTAAAGCACGTAGACATGTGACATTTGACTAAATAGGATAACTACACGTGCTGGTATAACTCAATTAAGATGAAAATAGGTTGCTACTCAGAAAAAATTGGGGTTTACAACAAATAGCCCGTGTACGCACTCGTCACCTCACGTACACGACTCTCACATATAGCAACAGTACCAAATCCTAAGGGGATTTCTTCCAGACAAGGTTAGGCAAGCCACTTACCTCGAACCAAACTCAAATCAATTTGTTGCCTTTTCCTCGATTATTCGACTCCTAATGGCCCAAGTCTAGCCAAAAACAATTACGTACCATAAATACAACTATAATATGCTTATCTAATTAATGAAATCAAGACTTTAACAGGAATTTCAAAAATCACCCTAAAAAGCCTTCCCGGTCCCACGTCTCGGAATTGGATAAAAGTCACAAAATATGGACACCCATTTACTCACGATTTCACTCGTACCAAAATTATCCAAATGCGTATCAAAATTCCAATCAAAACTCATAAACGTAGTTGAAGAACTTCTCCCATATTTTCTAAAAGTTTCAACCCAAATCCGAAATTAAATGATGGAGTTAATGATAGATTTAGTTGATATAACCAAAAACAAGTGTGGAATCATTACCCAATCGATGTCTCTAAGAATCCCCCAAAATCTCGTCCAAATCCGACCTCTCTATCTCAAGTTTTGATAAAAATAGCTAAACCCTCAATTTTGAAATGTTTAATACTGCCCAAGCATTCCTTCTTCGCGAACGCGGAAGAACCCTCGCGTTCGTGAAGCACAAACTCGCCTCAGCCTAAAAATACTCATCGCGAACGCGATGATATGGTCGTGAACCCGAAGCTTGCTCAGCTTGACCCTATGCGAATGGGGGACAAACATCGTGAACGCGTAGACAAAGAGGCCTGGAGACTCAATACCACTTCTTCTACGTGAACGCAGGGACCTCCAACGCGAACACATAAACCATTTGCCTCAGAGCTTTGCGAACGTGGTACTTCAATCGCGAATGCGAAGCATAAAATTCCACATGCCTCCATTTCCTCTTCGTGAACGCAGGACTCCCCTCGCGAACGCGAAGAAGGAAACCAGAACTCGAGAACAACAGAAAATCTGCCATTTTTCACAAGTCCACAATGATCCGTTAAACACCCAAAATCAACCCGAGGCCCCCGAAACCTCAACCAAAGATACCAACCAGTCCTAAAATACCATACGAACTTAGTCGAGCCCTCAAAACACATCAAACAACAACAAAAACACGAATCACCCTCTAATCCAAACTTAATGAACTTTGAATCTTCAAACTTCTACAACTGATGTCAAAACCTATCAAACCACGTCTGATTAACCTAAAATTTTGCACACAAGTCATATTTGACATTACAGAACTACTCCAACTTCCGGAATCGGAATCGGAATCCGACCCCAATAAACTTCCCAAAAATTTAACTTTCGCCATTTCAACCCTTATTCAGCTACAGACCTCCAAAACACAATCTGGACATGCTTCTAAGTCCTAAATCACCCAACGGAGCTAACGAAACCGACAAAACTCCATTCCGAAGTCGTCTTCATACAGTTCCAACTATGGTCAAAAGCCTAGAACTTAATCTTCCAATTTTAGGGACTAAGTGTCCGAAAACACTCCGAAACCACAAACAAAACCTCCTGGCAAATCACATAAGCAGAAAAATATACGGGGAACCAGTAAATAAGGGATCGGGGCTATAACTCTCAAAATGACCGTCCGGTTTGTTACATCCTCCCCCTCTTAAAACAATCATTCATTCTCGAACGAGTATAGAGACATACCTGAACTGGTGAAAAGATGAGGGTAATGGCTGCATATATCATGCTCAGTCTCCCAAGTTTCCTCCTCGACCAGCTAACCCCTCCACTAAACCTTCACGGAAGAAATGTTCTTCGACCTCTGCTTTCGAACCTGCCTCTCCAAAATAGCCACCGGCTCCTCAACATAAGATAATTCCTTGTCCAGCTGGAGTGAGCTGAAATTCAACACATGAGACGGATCGTCGTGATACTTCCAGAGCATAGAAACATGAAATACTAGATGAACCCCTGCAAGACTGGGAGGCAAGGCATCTCATAAGCAACCTCTCCAACACGCAGCAACACCGTAAATGGGCCGATAAACCTTGGGCTCAGCTTATCCTTCTTTCCGAACCTCATAACACCCTTCATGGATGACACTTGGAGCAGGACCCTCTCTTCATATATTAATGCAACATCGTGAACCTTCCGATCCGCATAATTCTTTTGTTCGGACTTAGCTGCACGAAGTCGATCCTGAATCATCTTAACCTTCTCCAGAGCATCCTGAACCAAGTCTGTACACATAAACCTAGCCTCGCCCGACTCGAACCAACCCACTGCAGACCGACACCGCCTACCATACAAAGCCTCATACGGTGCCATCTGGATGCTCGACTAATAACTATTATTGTAGGCAAACTCTACAAGTGTCTAGAACTAATCCCACAAACCTCGAAACTCCATCACACACGCACGAAGCATATCCTCTAATAACTGAAAAGTGCACTTGGACTGTCCGTCCGCCTAAGGTGAAATTTTATGATCAACTCTACTCGAGTACCCAACTCATGTTGTACGGCCCTCCAGAATCATGATGTAAACTGCATAGCCCGGTCAGAGATGATGGATACCGGCACACCATGAAGCCTGACGATCTCGCGGATATAAACTCAAGCCAACTGCTCGGAACAATAGGTAGTCATCACAGAAATGAAATGAGCGGACTTGGTCATCCTATCCACAATCACCCAAACTGCATCAAACATACGCTTAGTTCGTGGAAGCCCAACAACGAAATACATCGTGATCTGCTCCCATTTCTACTCCGAAATTTCTAACTTTTGAAGCAATCCACCTGGCCGATGATGTTCATACTTTACCTGCTGGCAATTTAGACACCGAGCTACATATTCCACTATGTCCTTCTTCATTATCCTCCAATAGTAATGCTGCCTCAAGTTCTGATACATTTTTGTGGCACCCGAATGAATAGAGTACCACGAACTTTGAGCCTCCTGGAGAATCAAGTCACGCAAACCATCCACATTGGGCACACATAGCCTGCTCTGCATCCTCAATGCACCATCATCCCCAATAATGACCTCCTTAGCATCACCGTGCTTGACCGTGTCCTTAAGGACAAGTAGATACGGGTCATCATATTGACGCTCACTGATACGATCATAAAGAGAAGACCGATAGACCACACAAGCCAATACTCGCCTCGGCTCATAAATATCCAATCTAACAAACTGGTTGGATAAATCCTGAACATCCAACGCCAATGGCCTCTCTACTGCTGGTAGATATGCTAAGCTCCCCAATATCTCCGCCTGGTGACTCAAGGCTTCGGCTACCACATTGGCCTTCTCGGGATGGTACAAAATAGTGATATCATAATCCTTAAGCAGCTCCAACCACCTCTGCTGACGCAAGTTAAGATCCTTCTATTTGAACAGATGCTGCAAACCGGTGATCTGCGTAGATCTCACAAGGGATACCATACAAATAATGCCGCCAAATCTTCAAGGCATGAACAATAGCTGCTAACTCAAGGTCATGGACAAGATAGTTCTTTTCATACACCTTCAGCTGTCTAGACGCGTAGGTAATTACCTTACCATTCTGCATCAACACCGCGCCGACCAATCCGTGACGCGTCACAATATACAGTATAAGACCCCGAACCTGTAGGCAATACCAATACTGGGCTATAGTCAAAGTTGTCTTGAGCTTTTAAAAGCTCTCCTCACACTCTTCTTTCCACCTGAACGGAGCACCCTTCTAGGTCAGGTTGGTCATAGGTGCTGAAATAGATGAGAAACCCTCTACAAAACGACGGTAATACCCCGCCATACCAAGAAAACTCCGGATCTCCGTAGCTGAGGACAGTCTAGGTCAACTTTGCACTGCTTCCACCTTCTTCGGATCCACTTTGATCCCATCACTCGATACTACATAACCCAAGAATGGCAATAAGTCTAGCCAAAACTTGCACTTTGAAAATTTTGCACATAACTTCTTTTCTCTAAAGATCAGAAGCACAATCCTCAGGTGCTGCTCATGATCCTCCCGATTCCGGGAGTACACAAGAATGTCATCAATAAACACAATGATGAATGAGTCAAGATAGGGGCGGAACACACTGTGAATCAAGTGCATAAAAGCTGCTGGGGCATTGGTCTGCCCAAATGACATCACAAGGAACTCGTAGTGACCATACCGAGTTTTGAAAGAAGTCTTTGGGATATATGGCTCCCGAATCTTCAACTAATGATATCCTGAACGTAAGTCAATCTTTGAAAACATGGAACCCTGTAACTGATCAAATAAGTCATCAATACGAGGTAATGGATACATGTTCTTCACTGTAAATTTGTTCAGCTGGCGATAATCAATGCACATACGCATAGAAGCGTCCTTTTTCTTCACAAAAAAGACCGAAGCACCCCAAGGTGACACACTGGGCCGAATGAAGTTCTTATTAAGTAACTCCTGTAACTGCTCCTTCAACTCCTTCAACTTAGGAGGAGCCATACGATATGGAGGAATAGAGATGGGCTGAGTGTCTGACAATAAATCAATGCCAAAGTCAATATCTCTATCGGGCGGCATACCCGGAAGATCATCTGAAAATACATCCAGAAAGTTTCTCACTACTGGGACTGACTCAACTGTAGGGGTATTAATACTGATATCTCTCACATAATCTAGATATGTGTCACACCCCTTCTCAACCATTTGTTGAACTTTAAGAAATGAAATAACTCTACTAGGAGTATACTCTAAGGTACCTCTCCACTCTAATCGCGGTAATTCTGGCATAGCCAGTGTCACGGTATTAGCGTGACAATCAAGAATAGCATAATGGGGTGACAAGCATTACATGCCCAAAATAATATCAAAGTCTACCATGCTGAGCAATAATAAATCGGATTTGGTCTCAAAACCACCAAGGACAACCAAACACGACCAAAACACACGGTCCACAACAAGAGAATCTTCCACAATGTAGAGACATAAACAGGAGAACTCAAAGAATCACGAGATACGCCCAAATATTGGATAAAGTAAGAGGACACATAGGAATAAGTGGAGCTTGGATCAAATAAGACTGACGCATCTCTATGACAGACATGAACAATACCTGTAATGATAGAGTCAGAAGCAACTGTCTTTGTACGAGCAGGAAGAGCATAATATCTGGCCTAGCCTCCACCTTTAGGGCGACCTCGACCTCCCCGACGTCCACCTCGAGCTGGCTGAGCAGGTGGGGTGGTAGCTGGTGCTGTAATCATAGCCTGAGGACCCGGTGGAGCACGCAGTGCCTAAGAAGTCTGTGGAAGTGCACCACTCCTAATTCTTCGGCATTCCCTCACCATATGGAGAGTGTCACCACACTCCAAACAAGCTCTCGGAGGTCGTGGCTGCTGTGACTGGCTTGAGCCAGGTCTGCTAGAGTGGCCGCTGAAAGCACCCTGTGCAGGAGGTACACTAGCCATTGTCGGTGCATAATTAGGCTCCTATGGCGTAGAAGGGGCCGGAATACCACTGGCGGCTAAAGAAGGGTGACTCACATAACCTCTACCATGGTGAACTATAGCTGGGGCACGAGTACCACTCTAAGTGCCAAACCCTAGAGACCTCTTAGCCTCTCTTCTCTCTCCAGAGCAAGCATACCCTCCAACCTCCTAGCAATATTCACAACCCGGTGGTAAGAAATATCCATCTCCAACTCCCGGGCCATGTTAAGCCTGATACTGGGGTGGAGTCACTCAATAAATCGACAAACCCTCTCTTGAACTGTGGCAACTAAGGCTGGTGCATGTCGGGCCAAATCACTTAAGCGAACTGCATACTCTAACACAGTCACAACACCCTAGCGCAGATGCTCAAACTCCATGCGCTATATGAGACTCTGAGTAACATACTCCCTCAAGAACATGACCAAGAATTAAGTCCATGTAAGTGTAACTTACTCAGCTAGACTACCCAACTCATAAGCACGCCACCACTGATAGGCTGCTCCTTCAGAAAATCTGGGTATCATTTGTTTCCAATCCACTAAAGGTATGAGGGTGGTACTTCTTGTACCTCTCAAGTTTGAGTTGTTCCGCCTCAAAAACTGTTGTACTAGCCTGGGGCTAAGCTGGAGCTACCGGCTACATCGGTATAATCTCTCGAAGCTCATCGACATGAACTCGCTGCTCTGCGGTACGGGAGGCAGGAGTTTGTGCTCCTCCCCCGGCTTGTGATGTGGCAGGATCAAATGAAATCAATCCAGCCTGAGCCAAGGTGTTGAACATGCTCAGAAACGCGGCTAGAGTCTCCTGGAGGGCTAGTGCAGCAACAGGTACCTCAGGTGACTGCCCTCCAGCTGGAGCTACTAAGGGTCTTCTGTAGCAGCTCGTGCGGGTGCTCTGGTTGCACCACGTGGATGTCCTCCTCTACCCCGGCGCCGGCCTCTTGCGGATCTAGCAAGGGGCGTGGGCTCCTGGTCATCAGACCCACCTATACGTGTCCTCACCATTTGTGAGAAAATAGAATACAAAAGTTTAGAATTTCAAAGTCAACAATTTTTGCACGATAAGGAATCAAAAAAGTGTAGTTTTTCCTAACTATTCCATAGCCTCCCCAAGATAAGTACAAGTGTCTCCGTCCCCAAGATAAGTAAAAGCGACTTGTGACTCACAACACCTATGAACCTAGAGCTTTGATACCAACTTATCACGACCCAAAACTCCTCCGTAAAATGTCGTGATGGCACCTATTCTCAACGACTAGGTAAGCCTATCAATTTGCGAAAATAACAACAAATGGAAGTAGAATTATCAACTAACTCCAACAGATAAATCGCCCATGTACGCACTCGTCACCCGTCAAAATAACCCGTATACGCACTCGTCACCTCATGTACACGATGCTCACATATAGTAACAGTACCAAATCCTAAGACAATTTCCCCCACACTAAGTTAGGCAAGCCACTTACCTCGAACCAAGCTCAAATAAAAGTAAGAATATCTTTTCCTCAATTATCTGACTCCGAATGATACAAATCTAGCCAAAAGAAATTTTATACCATAAATACAACTATAATAGACTAATCTAATTAATGAAATCAAGACTTTAACAAGAATTTCGAAAATCGCCCTAAAAAGCCTCTCGGGCCCACGTATAAGAATCGGGTAAAAGTCACAAAATATGAACACCCATTCACTCATGAGTTTGCTCGTACCAAAATTATCCAAATCTGATATCAAATCCCAATCAAAACTCAAAAACTTAGTTGAAGAACCTCTCTCATTTTTCCAAAACTTTTCAACCCAAAACTGAAATTAAAGGATGGAATTAATGACAGATTAGTGGGATATAACCAAAAACAAGTGTAGAATCATTACCCAATCGATGTCTCTAAAAATCCCTCAAAATCTCGTCCAAGTACGAGCTCTATATCTCAAGTTTTGATAAAAATGGCTAAACCCTCGATGAGACATACATACACACACACACACATACATACATACATACATACATACATACATACATACCTACATACATACCTACATACATACATACATACCTACATACATATGTATACATACATACCTACATACAAATATACATACATATATACATACATACATACATACATACATACATACATACATACATACATACATACCTACATACCTACATACCTACATACCTACATACCTACATACCTACATACCTACATACCTACATACCTACATACCTACATACCTACATACCTACATACCTACATACCTACATACCTACATACCTACATACCTACATACCTACATACCTACATACCTACATACCTACATACCTACATACCTACATACCTACATACCTACATACCTACATACCTACATACCTACATACCTACATACCTACATACCTACATACCTACATACCTACATACCTACATACCTACATACCTACATACCTACATACCTACATACCTACATACCTACATACCTACATACCTACATACCTACATACCTACATACCTACATACCTACATACCTACATACCTACATACCTACATACCTACATACCTACATACCTACATACCTACATACCTACATACCTACATACCTACATACCTACATACCTACATACCTACATACCTACATACCTACATACCTACATACCTACATACCTACATACCTACATACCTACATACCTACATACCTACATACCTACATACCTACATACCTACATACCTACATACCTACATACCTACATACCTACATACCTACATACCTACATACCTACATACCTACATACCTACATACCTACATACCTACATACCTACATACCTACATACCTACATACCTACATACCTACATACCTACATACCTACATACCTACATACCTACATACCTACATACCTACATACCTACATACCTACATACCTACATACCTACATACCTACATACCTACATACCTACATACCTACATACCTACATACCTACATACCTACATACCTACATACCTACATACCTACATACCTACATACCTACATACCTACATACCTACATACCTACATACCTACATACCTACATACCTACATACCTACATACCTACATACCTACATACCTACATACCTACATACCTACATACCTACATACCTACATACCTACATACCTACATACCTACATACCTACATACCTACATACCTACATACCTACATACCTACATACCTACATACCTACATACCTACATACCTACATACCTACATACCTACATACCTACATACCTACATACCTACATACCTACATACCTACATACCTACATACCTACATACCTACATACCTACATACCTACATACCTACATACCTACATACCTACATACCTACATACCTACATACCTACATACCTACATACCTACATACATACATACATACATACATACATACACACATACATACATACATACACACACATACATACATACATACACATATACATACGTACATACATACGTACATACATACATACACACACACATACATACATACATACATAAATAAATACATACATACATACATACATACAGACATATATACATACACACACACACATATAAATACACACACACACACACGCACATACATACAGACATACATACATACATACATACATACCTACATACATACCTAACATACATACATACCTACATACATATGTATACATACATACCTACCTACATACATACATACATACATACATACACACATACACACATACATACACACATACAAACTCGCTTCAGCCTAAAAATACTCATCACGAACGCAAAGCTTTCTCAGCTTGACCCTACACTAACGTGGGACTAGCATCACGAATACGTAGATAAAGAGGCCTAGAGACTCAGTTGACCACTTCCTCTATGCAAACGCGGGACCTCCAATGCGAACGCATAGACCATTTGCCTCAGAGCTTTGCAAATACGAAGCATCAAATTCCACCTGCCTCTATTTCCTCTTCGCGAACGCGGGACTCCCCTTGCAAATGCTATTGATACCCAACTTTGCCCTCATATATTTTTTAAATAATATATACATTCAAAATATCATTTTTGCATTATTATTTAATTTACAAGATTTACATGAGCACCTTTTATAGTTTTCCATAATTTTAGAGCTTTTTAAATTGATTTTCTTGCATAAAATTACAAAATAATTTAGTAATTATCCCTTTAATTATTTGTGATGACTTAATCATCCAAATTACTATTTTTGCATCCTCATACATTTTTTATAATATTTTTCACTTCATTATGTTTACATTTTAAAGCTATTTATTTAATTTTACAATAATAGCCTATGTTCATGCATAATTACATATTTATTATATTATTTGTGCCAAAATAGTATTTTTTTATTTTTAATGTTAAGCTATTTATTTTCAATCATTTAATGCACACGTAATATTTTTATTACTCATATTAATATTTTATAAATTATTTTAAATAATTTTTACATATTTAATTTATAGCCCCAAAATAAAGTCTAATTTTCGGACCAAATTATAGGCCAAAATACCCAACCCATTTCTTTGATCCCTCAGCAGCCCAACCAATTGACCCATTACCTTTGACCCACCCAGTTTCCTATTTAATCTTGGCGGTTGATCTCAAATGATCAACGACCTATAATAAATCTCTCATTCTCTTTATATCGCATACCCCAAACCCTAGACCCCATTCTATCATTTCCCTTGCCTCCAAACACTCTCTTTCGTCTCCCAAACCTGAACCCTAACGACCAAAATCATCTAACCTTTTCTCTGCATATTGCCTTCGAACTAGAGGTTTTCTTGCCTTTTCTGAACGCTTACCACTTTGATATGGTAATGCTGAGTATCGTTCCATATTTGGAAGGTGCATCTCGTGTAAATCGGGTCCAAATGGGCTCGACCTTAAAGATATTATGGATTCCGACTAGATACCTCACGAAGTATATCTCCAATTTGGGCATATTTCCATCGAATCCGGCTTAATTATGGTTTGCCTTACTCGTTGCCCTAATTCAGATTTTAAAAAATAATTAGTTTGCATATGATCTTTTCTTTATTCTGTATGATTGATTTCTTTTCCTTATTCTGCATTATTGATCTCCTTTTCCTTATTCTGCATTATTGATCTCCTTTTCCTTATTCTGTATGATTGATTTTCCTTCCCTTGTTCTGTATGATTAATGTTCTTTCCTTATTCTGTGTGATTATTCTTCTTTCCATATTTGTTCTTTCAATTCCTACTGCTATATAAACCCTTCCCCTAATCACCTTAATGGACGGAATCACTACTATTGTTCTCACTATTCTCCTCTTTCAATCACTTACACTCGAATACTTTCTAAACTGCTGAATTCTTGGCCGGCTGAAAGCCAAAGCCACAATACCAGTAAACGACCTCCTCCGGTGCAAGCACTGATCGAAGTCTTCTCGAGGCTCTTTTAAACTCTGAAGCATCGGGGATTCTGGGGTTCTATTGTCCTCATTCAATGGCTGCTACTGATATTCTAAGTTCTTCACTCTTTTGCCCGTTTATCTTCACAACTGGTTATCATTCTTTACTCTCTGTAGCCTCAATTATTACTTCTATACTTGTTCATGTATGTTATTTTGCGGGCCAACACTATTTGAACTTTTAAACAAGCATGTCTTAGGATTCTTTGTTATTTGAGAATTTCCAGCATTGTATGGATGTATGATTTCTATAATTATATTATCTTAATGAATGCTTTGCAGTTCCTTGTTCTCTAGTATCAAAAAATGATAGGTCAATATGCATAGTATACCTTCACTTTGTATAATTGATTCAAATAGTTCGTGGCCTTCTTAGGTTTAGTCTCAGTAGTTATGCTCATGTTAGCCTGGATTGTCATCTCTTTTACCTATTATGAGTTCAAAATTATGCCTTGGATTTTTTGGACTTGTGTAGAAATTGCTTGCCCATAGTCTTCTTTGATGAAGCTTTCCTGTTAGGTCCTTCATGTGTAAGCGTTAGCTTTATGCAAATTGATCCTTGAACTCTTCCATGTTGTTGCATTTCTAGCCAAGCAGGTTATGTAGCTCTGATAATTGTACTGCTTGACCTGTCAATCCTTCACACTTAGCATTTGATTCTTGGATAAATCCAAGGTGTTGTTCTTATATCATATGGGGTTGACTGATATGAATCTTAATGTCTGCTTGTCTCGTTATTCTATAATTGACATGTGAGTTCTGTAGAATCTTTATGTTATAGTTAATGTCCACCATGTTAAAATCCATGATCGACTAAGTGATGTTTTCCAAATAGTTCCCAATAGCATGTTGTTGTACTATTTGTCACCACCTTCTCACAAGGTTCTCATGTTAAAACATTCCCCTATCTTAAGTTTGTTTCTGGCTCATACTTTATTTTGAAACTCATTGAATTGGAATACTGTCCTTAGGTGGTCAATTTTATCACTATCAAACTCTGTTTTGGGTGTGATAAACATGAACTTGCCACATATGTGTCTTATATGTTCTTCCAATTTGAGCATGATCTTGCTTAGAATGATTTGCTAATTTAAGTTTAAGACTAGTTTTGTTACTTGTGTGTCTAAACTTAGCATCCTTTAGCTTAAGCTTTAGCATCATTTGTGCCTGGTATGATAGGACTGCCTTTGTTCTTGAGGTTCTTGAAGTATACTGGATGCGCATGGAGTTTGATCCTGCTATCTGCATGAACTCTTGAGCCTATTTAAAGACCCATATGTACTGTTGTGTTATCTCTATTGTATTTGAGCTTGTAATTATTTAATAATGATTTTCAATAACTTGTAAAATAGAATGATGGGGAAATTAGTAAAAGGGAGCTGGGGGTATTCTAATACTTGTATGAAAGGGTAGAAAATATGCCTATAGGGTCTGTATGTTCTATCTGTTGTTTTGCATGTTTTATTTTTATACACTGATAGATACCATGCATATAGGAGTCATGCACACACTTCACTTAACTTGTCAAACATGTTAGCTCCGATATCTGCTACACCTGTTCCATGTCTGTTATTTAACACGATTAGATATCATGTCTATAGGACTTTAATCGACTAATTAGCTATTGTTATTATTATCACTTCCCCACCTAGATAATATGTCTATAGGGATAAAATGTTATGAAAAATCAGGCTTGGTTGTCAATTTCTAGAGATCCTGCCTATAGGATATTATCACTCGTGTAAATTTGTTTATCAGGTTAACTTGTCAATACTGGACTCCCAAAGTGTTTCATTGCTCAGCTACGCCACTACTAGAAATCATGGAGATAGGACAATGTCACCTTTCTAAGGCGCATATTTATAAAATAAGCACTAATAGTTCTAAGCTTACAAATAATTTACTTCCTCCTCGGCCAAACCATTAAGAGTAATATCGTTTCATATACGATGCTAGAATTCAAAATGACTTAGAAATCATGTCTATAAGACTTTGAGTCTTAGTTCTGAAACTATGCACTTCCTAAACGGTCCGCGTGCATTCGTGTTTATGTGTGGAGGTAAAGTTGGCCCTTTATTTGTCTTTACATGAGGTCCTACTTGTTTTGAATGTCGATTAGTTTTACCATTTTTGAGCAACCTAAGTAAAGTCTAGAACCACCCAAATAGAGGTCCAAATCCTCCAGGACCATAAGTATGGGACGCGTAGTGCACGTGTAGGGCACTACTTAGAATTGAATTAGAGCGCTCTTAGGTAAAACAACTTTAATATAGTAATCAGGTAGCAGGAGATGACAGTCTGTGCCCGCTGAATAATATGAGTAAAACCCTATTTCGAGGGAGTTACAAAATATTATTTAAGTTGCACAGGATGATCCTTTAGGCTAAAGAACTTAGGACCCCTCCCCCACTTTTCCTTCTTTTATTAGGATCAAAATAATTGTACTCATGTGCTCGAAATATTTTATATTACAATTCTCAAAATTTGTGCTTTCTTTGTTTATTTGACTGATCCATATAATTTAAGTTCGGCCGGGACCCACAGTTGTGGACCTCGAAGAGTGCCTAACACCTTCTCTTCGAGGTAATTTCGAGCCCTTACCCTATCTTTGGTGATGTAAACTAGTTGAACCAAAGTTATTTGAAAATAGGTTCCCTAACACACCTTAAAAATCATTAGGTGGAGACTCTCCTCTTTTAACCTCCTTATAAGAGTTGTCACATGTCGAAACCCGATTTCGCGAGAAAAAGGGGCGCGACAGCATGTCGACTCTGCTGGGGATACTTAGGCTCTTACCATAGTGAATTTGGCTTATATGGATTAGTCTTGTTTGATAAAACGTGCTTCCCTCTTCCTTTTTGATTTGCTGCTACATGCACACCCCTCTCTTATTTCCCTTTTATTTGTCTAATTCATTCTTACATGCACATCCCTCCCCTTTTCTCCCTTTATTTGAATTCGTTGTAATATGCAAATCCCTTCCCTTCTCCACCCTTCCTTTCTTAAATAGGTTATAACATGCATATCCATTTTCCTATTCATCCTTTTTTGCTCTAAACTGCTCTTCATTGGTTTACAAAAATGGCTACATCATGTCTCTCCCACCCCTATTCCCTTGCTTACTTTATTATATTCCCTATATTCCAAGAACTAACTTCTTCTTTTGTCTTTATTTTTACGTCCTTTATGTTTTATCTTAATACTGTTTTAATGCTTTCACATATTTATCATGAAAATACTTGAAAATGTGTTATTATCCTTGCATAAAGCATGCTCCACATCATATTCCACTCGTGCCCAACTAATACCGTAGCGGCACTTGATGAGTGCCCGCGCTCTTCCAAAATTACCCTTTTAAATTGGAAAGACTTATATGTGGTAAACTACTCGATCAGCGGTGCAGTCGAAGGTTCCGTGACTTTCCCTCTCAAGTTGTCCACTTGAGAGGACCGGTCTAGACCCTTCTAGAAACCTATCTCAAATACCAATTGTGCATGCATCATGTCAAACCTAGTATGGGTTAGAACGTTGTCCGCGTGATAATCCACTAAGATAAGCCTTGTCCAAAGTCCGACGGGATCTCCATAATCCCAGTAGACACCTTCACGTTATGTGCATTACTTGGAGAAAACATGTCGGTGTGTTGATCATTAATGTGTAAATAGTCAGATCCGAAGGGGGAAAAGGCTAACTCTACTTGTTTTGCAGAAGCACGAAGTCCCAAAGTTCAACATGGTTCAAAACATCCCATCTTTTCTACTTGATTGGTGGAAGAACCTCTCACCAAGTGACAAGAATCATGTGAAAAGGGTCCTCGAAAATTTACCTTCCTTATTGAACATTCGACCAAATAATACGTTGATTGAGGCTGCCAATATGTTTTGGGATGAGAAAATAGTTGTCTTCCACTTTGGTGATATAGAAATGAATCCTCTCTTAGAGTAAATAGGAGGCTTCACTAGGCTTCCATAGGATAGTCCGGGTTTATTAGTACCAGAAAATTGCACCCCTCGCGGGTTTTTGAAAATGATGGGTTTCAAGAAAAATGATGAGTTACTGTGTTTGAAGAAGTTACATACCATTTCAATTCCTTTATTAATGTTATGGGCATGGAAAGTCATATCACCTTCACCATGATGAGGTTGGCATGGCTTCTTTGGGTTAGACGCACCGCCGACTTTTTGTATTCATTGTCTGTTTCTTGGGGTTGCTGATATTTCTGATGAAAAGGGGAAGGATCCACACTCACTTAGCCATGGTCGCTAGGACTCTAATGGAATGAATTGAGGGACGAACTTACACTATCATCCTCATGATCTTGGCCTAAATGTACCGTGCTTTAGATAAATGGAAGCAGGGGTATGGGCACTTCGAGGGCTGTAATCTGTTGCTGCAGGTTTGGTTATTAGAACATTTTTAGAGAGGTGAATATCGTCAAGAGCTTCTGCGACGACCATTGAATGACTAT
The DNA here is from genome assembly GCA_005239525.1 of Nicotiana knightiana. Taxonomy (NCBI): domain Eukaryota; kingdom Viridiplantae; phylum Streptophyta; class Magnoliopsida; order Solanales; family Solanaceae; genus Nicotiana; species Nicotiana knightiana. The sequence continues at coordinate 149,292 of ML437589.1, forward strand.
ATAGCCTACCATCATCCAAAAAGAATGACATTTATCCCACATAGATTTGTGCAACCTGGAAGTGCTGTGAGCTGGGTGCGCTTCTTTAGCAATTTGACTGACGAAAAGGTACATTGGATGTTTGAATGATTTTCTAGCAGTGAGTTCATCATCAGGTCAATAGAAACCACTCATTTAGTGTTGATCGGGTTAAGAGGAATCTATCCTTATTCCCCACGGTTGGTTCGTGCATACTGGCATCGTCAACATATCACACCATATCCAGAGGTCCTCCACCAATTCCTCCACCAAGTGATCCCAAGAACAAAGGAAAAGCCAAAATGGATGATATGAGTGGTATTAGGAAAGACAATGCTACCCACACAGAGAACATTGAAACTTCAGACGGTCGGAGTATTCCAGCTCAGAATAATTTGGTCTTACGTCTAGAACAGAAAATATTGGAACTACAAGGGGAGCTTGAGAAGGTCCCAAACTTGTAAAATCTTTCCCTCACCCTAAACGTCCCCGACATTAACCAACAAAACACAAATGCCAAAACCCGACACCTCCCCAAAACACACCAAAATCAAAATCCGCAAAATCCTCTTGTGCCTCATCAATACGCCACACCTCCTGAAAACCATAATCCTCCACCAGTACCATCACCATCCAACTCGGTATCCACAAACCACCACTTACCACACTCCTCAAAACATACCAAAGCCTACCCCTGATCCCTAAAACTCAACCAAAGACCACCATATTCCTGGAGTCCATCAAAGCAATCCCATATACGTGGAAACTTTACCCCATACCCCACAACAGACCTTATAACATACCCGAATCCACCGATGTAATGACCCGGCCGGTCGTTCCGAGAGTAATAGCCCCGTTTTCCCCGTTTCAGCTTCATTACGTTGTGTTAGATTGGTTGGCTCGGGTTCGGAGCAACTTTTGGATAGAAATGAGACACTTAGTCTCTTAACTTGGTTCAATAGTTGGAAAAGTCAAATGGAAGTTGGCTTATTCGTAAACGACCTCGGAATGTAGATTTTATGGTTCAGATAGCTTCGTTAGGTGATTTGGGACTTAGGAGTGTGTTCGAAATGTGGTTTTGATATCAGGTGTAGAATTAGGCTTCAATTGGCGAAAGTTGGTTTTTGGTGATTTCCGGTCGCCGGTGGAAAATAGGATATCGGGGTCGGAATTGAATTTCGGAAGTTGGAATAGGTTCATAATTTCATTTAGATATGTGTGCAAATTTTCAGGTCATTCGGACGTGTTTTAGATGGTTTCAGTATCTTTGGTGAAATTTAGAAATTTCAAAGTTCATAGGCTTGAATTTGATGTGATTTTGCTGTTTTTGCGTTGTTTTTGGTGTTTCGAAGGATCGGCTAAGTTTGAATGATGTTATGGGATATTTTGGTAGATTTGGTTGAGGTCCCGGGGGCCTCGGGTGTATTTCAGATGCTCAAACGGGCACTTTTGGTCTTTGGGAGATATCTGGTTTTCTGGTGTTTTAGCAGCAGTGGTTTGTTCATTGAGATCACATGAGTTCATCCGCGATCGCGTAGAGTAAAGTTTGAGGAGAGAATATTTGTTCTATGCGATCGTGTAATGAGGTTTGCGATCGCATAGGTTGGGCAGCCAGAGCAGTGCGGTCGCGTGGTTCCTTGTGCGATCGCGTAAAAGAAAAAGGGGCGCGTGAGGTTTTGGCAATTGTTCTTCGCGACCGCGTGAATGGGTATGCGATCACATAGGTCAGGGAGTCAAAATTTCGCGATCGCGTGGTTAATGGTGCGATCGCAGTGAGTTAATATTTAGCGCTGGGCAAAATGTTTTAAAAGGCCATTTTTGCTAATTTACTCTATTTTTCCTCCATTATTGAGCAGATTTGGAGCTCTTTGAGAGGGATTGAAGAGGAAATCGAAGGGAATCTCTTGGAGGTAATATTTTCTATTTCATAACTCGATTCTATGTCGTTTTCTAAGTAACTAAACCGGAAATTTGTTGGATTTAAACCCAAAATTGGGGAGGTTAGGTGCATGAGAATTGGAAATTTTATTTGATGAATTGAGTGGGCAATTGTGGTCCGATTTTTTTGTTATTGGTATGTATAGAATCGTGGGAGGAAGAGGATTCTTGTGATGTAAATTTTATAGAATTCCGAGATGTGGGACCGAGGCTAGGGTTTGGCCAATTTCGAGAATTGTGCCTAAAATTGATAATTTTCGTTTGAGCCTTGTTCATTTAGCGTATATAGATGATGTTAATCTGATTGTGATAGACTCAGAGCATTTGTGATATGATTTGAGGGGCAAGAGCATCGCGGATTAGTATTGTGGCCCGGTAGAGGTAAGTAATGGCTATAAATCTTTTCCTGAGGGTATGAAACCCCGGACTTCGTATTTCTCACTGTTTTTATAATGGCGCACATGTCGGATGACGATTATGTGGTGTGCACTGATTTTTGGATTGGAGTTGGTCCTCTCCGCGGCAACTATTGAGTTGCATATTTTTACTCTAAATCATATGTTAAATGGTGTTCTAAAACTATTACTATATTTGGGCTATAAGACATGTTTGGGGCCTCGTGTCGACTTATTTAGACCCCTTGGGGGCTTTTTGTTTTACTGCTATTTTCCTCACTGTGTTGACTTATGATTTACACTCAGTCATTTTATGTTTAACTGATTTCGAAACTCAGGCTTATTTACACTATTTCGAGATATAAAATGATGATTTGGGTCGAGTAACCCATTTTACTGATACGCCCGAGGGGCTTTTGTGAGTTTCTGACTGAGTGAGGTCGAGGGCCTGATTGTGAGGATATGATATGCCATGAGGTGGCTTGATATTAGCGCTTGGGCTGAAGGAGCCCCTCCAGAGTCTGTACACACCCCCAGTGAGCGCAGGTACATACTGAGTGCGAGTGCCGAGTGCCGAGTGCCGAGTGCCGAGTGCCGAGTGCCGAGTGATGAGTGATTGGGAGGCATGAGTGACTATGAGGTTGCTTGAGGGGATAATTATGAGTGATTGTGAGGTATTCCCTAGGGGCCGATTATGAGTGAATGTGAGGTATGCCCGAGGGGCAGTTTCTGATACATGTTTTTGCCCGAGGGGCTACTTATGATTTTACCACTTTCACTCTGAACTTATGAAATATGTTTTGCCCGAGGGGATTTTTATGATTTTCATCATTTTTACACTAAACTTCTTGAAAGTTATGTTGAAACTATTGGAAAGTATATTTCCAAATGATTTTTACTGAAATCGACTTTTAAGCGTGATGATTTAACGTATACATTGTTGGAAATAAAGGCTGTGCTTATTATGAGTTGATGATTTGATTTTTTTGTGTTTCATACTGCTTTGACCTGATTTATTTTCATTACTACTGAGTTGGCGTACTCACATTACTCCCTGCACCTTGTGTGCAGATCCAGGTGTTAGGGTAGAGTGAGTTATGTATTTTTTCCAGAGATTTTTCGAAGATTTTGCGAGGTAGCTGCACGCGTCCGCAGTCCTACTCTCTCTCTCTCCTGCTTACTATTATAGAGTTTATTTTTTGTTGTTGTATATTTTATGTAGATGCCCATGACCAGTGACTCCGGGATCTCGGGGGTTGTATTTAATATTCGGTATAGTTTTATCTGTTTTAAAAATGCTTAAAAGAAACCTTTATGGGTTATTAGTTTACTAATGATGTAAATGGAAGATTATCACGATTTGAGTGTAGTTTTGGCTGGCCTAGTTCCACGATAGGCGCCATCAAGACTGGTTTAGATTTGGGGTCATCACAAGTTGGTATCAGAGCGCTAGGTTACATAGGACTCACCTCTCATAAGCAAGTTTAGTAGAGTCTCGCGGATCGGTACGGAGACGTCTGTACTTATCTTCGAGAGGCTGAAGAACCCTTCGGAAAATCTCACATTCTTGAATTTTTGTGGTGCGAATCCATTTTATTCAGCCAAGAGCGTAACTCTTGAATTCCTTCCATGTATTCGAACGCGCCCGAGAGCACTTGGTATAAGCTGTGCATATACGGCTTGTGACTTCCATGGATGAGATCAGTTTAGAGGACTTGAGGCCGGATTCATTCTGTGGCTTGAATGCTAAGATTTTGATTGTTTGTGCCGTGCATTTGGGGACTTATATGTTCGTTTGTGTTCTTATTGATGATAATTGGTGACTATATGGCTACGTGTTGAGTGTGATTTGATGGTTAGCTGTGTTCAGATTAGTTGATTCTGACTAAAGGATTGGCTAGAAATGTGGAAAGAACTATTGTGTGTTTGATTTCTGTCTCGGTTTGGTATATGGCTTCGAGTTGTGACTGTATTAGAAGACCTCTCATGTTGTTTAGTTGTGGAGTGAACCAGATCTTTATGTTGGGTTAAGAGTTCCTGGTGATGTCTTTTGGGATGATCATTGCCCCAGTAGCATTCATGTATTTAATTAACGGTGTATTCCAGTCGTATTAGCACTCCTTGTTATTGTATTCGTTGATGGCGTCCTGGCATATACGCGTAGCCAGGAGTAGCATACTCAGTATTTGAGGATGGAATTATAAGGATTCAGGGAGGAAAGGCTCTATGCAAAGTTCTCCGAGTGTGAATCTTGGCTCAGTTCAGTAGCATTCTTGGGACACATGGTGTCCAGTGAGGGTATCCATGTGGTCAGACGTGTGTGGGTAGAGCTTCCAGAAGCCCAAGATTTCTTTGACCACCGCTCCTGTGTTAGTTCTGCCATCATCTTCAGGTTCTTACCGTGTATTGTGATGCCCCAAGGTTAGGCGTTCTTCTGTCTTAATGCAGGAGGGTGTAGTGACTGCATAATAGATATAATCTTCGGAAGTGTATAAAGAGATATCATGTTTGAGGCTAAGTCGGCAGGGGTATCTCCTACGGATTGTCCTAGGGTGTGTGATAATGTTGTTCTGTATTAAGTTCTCTTCTACCAGTAAATGATATATGTTGTAATTTGAGTTAAGATCACTTGTGGAAGTTGGAATGACTATTACAATGGTGAATGCGAGATTTGCAGATGACTTGAGCTGCTAGACAGGTTGCATTATTATGGGCATTATGAGTTATTGTTTGTCTTGATCATTGGCTTTGAGCCAAGTGGGGGACTCTGTTAATGATAAGTTGATTGCACGATTATGTGTGGTATTGGTTTCAGTTTGAGGTATATTGGTGGATCAGTTATGACCTGCAGATGTGGGGTCTGGGAATGACTCGAGTAATGAAAATTTCTTCCACATAGGTCGTAATGTACTTTATTGGGTAAATGAATTCTATGGAATGATCAAGAGGTAATTCTAAAAGGTGTAGTGTGTGCAGTGTATGAATTTGCTTGTGGCTTCAAGCGAGTGGATTACTTTCCTAGTATGTTGGTGTGCAAATGGGCCAGGTCGATTCTATCTAATTTGTCAGTGTAATTGAGATTTACGTTAGAGGGTGTAAAACATATCATGGTTTCTACATATCAGTAACATGAGGGTAAAGGTAATGGCTTTAGATTCGCAGGAAGTCTCTTCAGGGTAAGTATTTTGGATGTGGTACATTTGGTGATATTTGAGAGAGTATTTAGCCGCTTACGAGCTTTACACGGTACAATTTTATGCTTGGGACTCGTGTGGTGAGTCTGGGTCGAGAATTGTGGTGTTACGACAAAGAGATTTATCAATTTGAAGGCAAGTCAGAAGAAACTTGGGTAAATAGGACAACTTGGTAGTAGGTCGGATCGGCATGATAAGGGATATGATTAGTTCTTTGGGTGTTCATGAGGTAATGAGTTCTTACAGGTGCTTCTTAGCAATGCTCTTGGGTTTTTTGTGGACTGCGTAGCTTGGTTGAGTTAGAAGGATTTAGACCTGACGGTTTGGTGTTGTGAAAATAGGATTTCAGATAGTTCCTGATGGTTTCCACCACGGATGAAGATGCATATTTTCTTCTGGCATGAGGTGCATGTGATGTATAGTGATTTTGCTTCTAAATGGGATCAAATGGAAGTTCTTGTCTAGTTGGGTACGTATTTGCTTGTGGCTCAGAAGGGATCATGAACTTCCCATATTTTTCCAGGATGGAATGGCGTATGCGGTATGTTGGGTAGAGTTGGAATTTGCATATGTGAGGTCACGGTTCAGTTCTGGAAGGAAGGTCAAAACAAAATTCTTAGGCAACATTTGCAGTTTCAGATGGCTAGGTAGATGATAGCACTATTGGGTGGCTTAATGAGGGTATATATACATTTCAGAAAGGTCATGTGTGGAGTTAAGGGTATTTCATTGGTACTTCAACGCTCTCTTGATGGATTCGACTACTGATATTCAAGGTTGCTTGGTAACACGGAAGAATTATAGGGGTATCCCTCGTGGAATGAATGAGTATTTAGGATGTGTCATGTATTCGAGCGGTGGAGTTGAGATCAGATATAGTAATCCTTGCGCTTCATGGACTTCGAGATTGAGAGTTCTCATAAACAGGTTATTTTGTGATAGTGAATTGTGACGATGCGAACAAGCTAGTCAGATGTTAGTATGTACCATGGTTCAGTCATTGTGAACTTCTCGGTGAGTTATCTTTCTGTTGTGAGGGACCAATGTTGATTTAGGGTTATTAGTAGGCCAGTATGGGTGTGTGTTCTGCACCGGTTCGGAGTTGTTGGCTCCAAATCTCTATTGTTGAGTAATGTACCATTCGATTGTCGTTGAGTTTATTCATGTTCTGGAGTGATGTATGAGTTACCCTTCATTATTGCAAAGAGTTGTGATCGTTGGTTGTAGGCACATATGGTTCGATTCTAATTGGGCTTTATAGTTGGAGTTGAGTAAGGTAAGTAATTGGGTATTGCGGGATTGAGACGTATTGGTTATGTACTTTCTGATTTGTGTGGCATGGTATCGTCCGATTTCCCCGTGGTTATGGCAACACACTTTGAGTAGTTGATATCAAATTGTGCATGGTTATAGGTTTTTAGCCAGATGGCTGGAAGTATTTCATGTGACCCAGCGTTTGGATGGTATCACGCATTGTAGCAGAGTTATGTAGGGGTATGACCTTTGGTATTGGATTCGTGTGTTTTGATTTTTACGATATGTGTCGGGCTCTTAGCATGGCGTTGTGACGGTAATTTCTAATGGAGGGATGGTCCGCTCGTGTGAATATTTTATATAATTTTATTCATTAGGATGTTGCTATTGAGTGCACAAGTTGCACAGATTGTGGCTTGAATTGTATTGATGTGTCATGTCATCAGAATGGTCGTGTTGGATGAGAAGAAGTCATTGGACCTAGAATTAATATTGTCAGAATTGTTTACATCATAGTTGGAAGGATAAATATCGGGAGTCAGCTTAGAAGTCTGCTATAATTCTTATTTGGGAAGGGGGAGCTTCATATCTGACTGATCGGACGAATGGTTGCTAGTTTCTACGTGTTTCTTTCATCATCGGCAGTATATGGAAGTGTTAGAGCGAGGCATTTCTTGATAAGACGTTACGTACCGGTATTGGGTTGATTGAGCAACTATTGTTATTAGGAGTTATCGCTATGAGTATTTAAGTCATGTGTTATGTTATGTGGTTACATCTGGGGTTACGGATATGGCTTGATACAACGTGTTCGGACTTATTCAATTTGTAGTTGTGGAATTTTGATCTTGTATATTATTTCAGAAGTGGGAATTTGGTTTTAAGGTTTATGGGTCAGGATTGGATTTCGAAATATCAACTGTGTTGTGCTATTGGACCTATATAGGATAGGGTGACGTGGGGTCACCCCCGGGTATGTGCATTGTAAGGTTACGCGGCAGTTTGATGGTGTTGGAGAACAACTCCTAACACGTTCGAGGACGAACGTATATTTAAGTGGGGGAGGATGTAACGACCCGGCCGGTCGTTCCGAGAGTAATAGCCTCATTCCCCCGTTTCAGCTTCATTATGTTGTGTTAGATTGGTTGGCTCGGGTTTGGAGCAACTTTTGGAGAGAAATGAGACACTTAGTCTCTTAACTTGGTTAAATAGTGGAAAAGTCAACCGAAAGTTGACTTATTGGTAAACGACCTCGGAATGTAGATTTTATGCTTCAGATAGCTTCGTTAGGTGATTTGGGACATAGGAGTGTGTTCGGAATGTGGTTTTGATAACCGGTGTAGAATTAGGCTTAAATTGGCGAAAGATGGTTTTTGACGATTTCCGGTCGGCAGTGGAAAATAGGCTATCGGGGTCAGAATGGAATTCGGGTTGTTGGAACATGTTCGTAATTTCATTTTGGATATGTGTACAAATTTTCAGGTCATTCGGACGTGTTTTGGATGGTTTCGGCATCTTTGGTGAAATTTAGAAATTTCAAAGATCATAGGCTTGAATTTGATGTGATTTTTGTGTTTTTGCGTTGTTTTAGGTATTTCGAAGGCTCGACTAAGTTTGAATGATGTTATGGGATATGTTGGTAGATTTTGTTGAGGTCCCGGGGGCCTCGAGTGTATTTCGGATGCTCAAACGGGCACTTTTGGTCTTTGGAAGATGGCTGGTTTTCTGGTGTTTTAGCAGCAGTGGTTTGTTCATTACGATCGCGTGAGTTCATCCGCGATCGCGTAGAGTAAAGTTTGTGGCAGGCAGATTTTTTATATGCGATAGCGTAATGAGGTTTGCGATTGCATAGGTTGGGCATCCAGAGCAGTGCGGTCGCGTGGTTCCTTGTGCGATCAAGTAGAAGAAAAAGGGGGCGCGTGAGCTTGTTGCAATTGTTCTTCGCGACCGCGTGAATGGGTACACGATCGCATAGGTCAGGGAGCCGAAGCTTAGCGATCGCGTGGCTAATGGTGCGATCGCAGTGAGTTAATGTTTAGTGCTGGGCAGAATGTTTTAAGAGGCCATTTTTGTGAATTTAGTCTATTTTTCCTCCATGGTTGAGCGGGTTTGGAGCTCTTTGAGAGGGATTGAAGAGGAAATCGAAGGGAATCTCTTGGAGGTAAGATTTTCGACTTCATAACTCGATTCTATGTCATTTTCTAAGTAATTAAATCGGAAATTTGTTGGATTTAAACCCAAAATTGGGGAGGTTAGGTGCATGAGAATTGGAAATTTGTTTTGATGAATTGGGCGGGCAATTGTGGTCCAATTTTGGTGTTCTTGGTATGTATAGAATCGTAGGAGGATGAGGATTCTTGTGATGTAAATCTTACAGAATTCCGAGACGTTGGCTCGGGGCTCGGGTTTTGCCAATTTCGAGAATTGTGCCTAAAGTTGATAGTTTTCGTCTGAACCTTGTTCATTTAGCGTATATTGATGATGTTAATCTGATTGTGATAGACTCGGATCATTTGGGATCCGATTTGTGGGGCAAGCGCATCACGGATTAGTATTGTGGCTCAGTAGAGGTAAGTAATGGCTATAAATCTTGTCCTGAGGGTATGAAACCCCGGACTTCGTATTTCTCACTGTTTTTAGAATGGCGCACATGTCGGATGACGAGTATGTGGCGTGCACTAATTTTTGGATTGGACTTGGTCCTCTCCACGGTAACTATTGAGTTGCGTATTTTTACTCTAAACCATATGTTAAATGGTGTTATAAAACTATTGCTATATTTGGGCTATAAGCCATGTTTGGGGCCTCGTGCCGACTTGTTTAGACCCCTTGAGGGCTTTTTGATTTACCAGCTATTTTCCTCACTGTGTTGACTTATGATTTACACTCAGTCATGTTATGTTTAACTGATTTTGGAACTCAGCTTTATTTACACTATTTCGAGATATAAAATGATGTTTTGGGCCGAGTACCCCATTTTACTGATACGCATGAGGGGCTTTTGAGAGTTTATGACTGAGTGAGGCCGAGGGCCTGATTGTGAGGATATGATATGCCACGAGGTTGCTTGATATTAGCACTTGGGGTGAAGGAGCCCCTCTGGAGTCTGTACACAAACCCAGTGAGCGCAGGTACCTACTGAGTGCGAGTGCCGAGTGATTGGGAGGCATGAGTGACTGTGAGGTTGCCCGGGGGACTGATAATGAATGACTGTGAGGTATGCCCGAGAGGCTGATTATGAGTGACTGTGAGGTATGCTCGAGGGGCAGTTTCTGATACATGTTTTTGCCTAGGGGCTACTTATGATTTTACCACTTTCACTCTGAACTTATGAAATATGTTTTGCCCGAGGTGCTTTTTATGATTTTCATCATTTTTACACTAAACTTATTAAAAGTTATGTTGAAACTATTGGCAAGTATATTTCCAAATGATTTTTACTGAAATCGACTTTTAAGCGTGATGATTTAACGTATACATTGTTGGAAATAAAGGTTGTGCTTATTATGAGTTGATGATTTGATTTTTATGTGTTTCTTACTACTCTGCCCTGATTTATTTTCATTACTACTGAGTTGGCATGCTCACATTACTCCCTACACCTTGTGTGCAGATCCAGGTGTTAGGGTAGAGTGAGCTGTGTATCTGTTCCAGAGATTTCTCGGAGATTTTGCGAGGTAGCTGCACGCGTCCACAGTCCTGCTCTCTCTCTCTCTCTCCTGCTTACTATTATAGATTTTATTTATTTTTGTTTTATATTTTATGTAGATGCTCATGACCAGTGACTCCGGGATCTCGGGGGTTGTATTTAATATTCGGTGTAGTTTTATCTGTTTTAAAAATGCTTAAAAGAAACCTTTATGGGTTATGAGTTTAGTAATGATGTAAATGGAAGATTATTACGATTTGAGTGTAGTTTTGGCTGGCCTAGTTCCACGATAGGCGTCATCACGACTGGTTTAGATTTGGGGTCGTGACAGCCGAGAATGACGTGCTCATCAAAAACATGGCGGAAGAACTCAAAGAACTTACTAGCAGAGTTCAAAGTGTCGAAGGGGACAAAGGCATTGAGGGTTTGAATTATGAAGATTTGTGTATTCAGCCAGATGTAGAACTGCCGGAGGATTACAAACCTTCTCAGTTCAAAATGTTCGACAAAACTGGTGATCTGAAGGTGCATTTGAGAACGTATTGTGACAAGCTTGTAGGGTTTGGAAAGGATGAAAGAATCCGTATGAAGTTGTTCATGAGGAGCCTCACTAGAGATGCCTTGTCTTCGTACATCAGTCAGAACCCAAAGAAGTGGGTTAATTGGGTGAGCATGGCATCAGATTTCATGGATGGTTCAGGTTTAACACAAAAAAAAGCACCAGGAATTTTCTACATTCAAAATCTCAAGAAGAAGCCAACGAAAACTTTCCACGAGTATGCTACTCGGTGGAGGCCTGAAGCTTAAGTAAGGCCAACACTGGAAGAATAATAGATGAATAAGTTCTTCGTCAGAGCTCAGGATCCTTAGTACTACGGAAGACTAATGGTTATTGAAAACCATTTTTTGACATCATCAAGTTGGGAGAAAGAATAGAAGAAGGCATCAAAAGCGGAATGGTGACAAATTTTGAAGCACTCCATGCCACAAATAAAGCCTTGCAGTTAAGAGGTATCTCCAAGAAGAAAGAAGTAGGTGTAGTGATGGTAGCCCAAGGTCCAAAGTCTCCTCTTACATACCAAACCCCCACCCACATATTATCCTTCACCTCCAAGATACCAACAACCTGCCGCCACTTACCATACTTATAACACCCAACCAGCATAGTACCACTCACCACCAACCCGCCAAAACTACCAAAAACCTAGACCAAATTTCAACCGCAGACAACCCAGACAATACACCCCAATTGCTGAACCCATCGAGAAAATGTACAAGAGAGTGAAGGCTACCGGTTATGTCACTCCCATTCCCGCTGTTGCTATGGAAAACTCTTCTCAGTGGATCAACCCAAATAAGACATGTCCCTATCACTCGGGCATAAAGGGTCATACTATTGATGAATGAAGTAACTTGAAGGATAAGATTCAAACATTAATTGACACCAAAGTCATACAGGAAAATGAGGCTGCACCCTATGTCTGTAACAATCCTCTCCCAGATTGTTGATACCCATTTTTCCCAAAATAATTTTAAAAATGCATATATGTCGTCAAACTCATGCATTAGCATCAATTGGTATTTTTTCACAATTTTTTACATTTTTATTAATTTGCTCAGTATTTTATTTTTAATAAATAATTATAAAATTACATCACAAATGATTTCAAAAACCTGTCTTGATTTAATATTACTATTATGGTCCTATTGAGTCCAAATCATTCCATAAATAACCAAATTGGCACCTTTTTGGCTATAATTGTAATAACTTTGCAATTATAGCCAATGCATATAATTTTCGTGTTATTTTTACCAGAAATTAGTCTTTTATATTTTTAAATACTAAATAACCATTTAAAAACATTTCTATGCATGGAATTCATTTTTTTATAATTAGTAATTATTTTAACTAATTTACTCGGGGTATTTAACAAATAGTCGTTATTTATTTCAATTTTAGCCTAATTAGCTAGCCCAAATACCTTTATGAATAAGCCCAATAAACCCAAGCCAGAACCCCTTACCTAACCCGATGCAAGTCTTATTGAATCCTGGCCGTTGATCAATTTTTATCAACGACCCAAATTACTCCTACCATAATTAAACCTAAAGACTACCCCCATACCTCTCATTTTCCTCTTCTCACCCTACCGTCACTCATCTCCCCTCCTCTCAAATGCTCTCTAAACCCAACCCTAATTTCCCCTCACCGTCACTCTCCTCCACCGTCCATGGTGGTTTCTCACCACCCTCAGACCTCCAAGGGTCTCACTTACGCTGGGTATTGCCGTCTCTAAAGTCCTGAAGGGACCAGGGTTAGTCCGCTTACGCCTTTGGCCCTTTCTTGCCTGTCTCAGGCTACTCTAGTTCGATTTCTAGTAAGATCTTCTTATTTTTCCTTAAACCTATGGATTTCTAAGCCTATGTCTTCATCTTTGTGTTATTTTTCAAACCCCGAATTTCGTCCTTTGAACTTCTCAGATCTGTACAGATCTCAGAAGGGCCGAACTTATTTTTTTGTTTTTATGAAAATATTCTGATTTTCAAGTGATTTTCATTCTCCTAAACTAGGGTTTCCTGAAAATCCTTTCTTCAAAACGTGTTCTAACTTTAAGTTTTTAATCCCCTGTTCTTGTGTGTATTGACTGATTTTGTTGAGTTTTGCCTTAACCCTAACTAGCTTATGCTAAAACCCCCAATTTTTGGCATTTTATTTGGATTCTGAGCTTGTCCGTGTTACTGGCTACATGACTTTGTTCTGTGCTTTGGTTTGCATGATATCTTCTTCGTTTAATTTGAACATCTTGTGATTTTACCCTAATGTGCCTTTATTAGGGTTCCTGGTTCGATTTCTCGACTGATTCTACATGTCTATATTAAGTCTGTTTGCTTATTCATGGAAAACCTACATTTTTCTCCTTAAATCAGTGTTGTTTTGAATTTTCGATTCACTGATTTGCTATATTGATACCTATGTGTTGATTTCTCGATTATTTCCCCATTTTTTACACCTTTTAATTATTTCTTGCCTTATTTTGATTAACTGTGATACTTGCTGATTCTTATTTATTATTTCCTTAATTAAACTATTGTTTATTTACCCTAATTACCTACTCTGTACCTAAGTTTATTTGATTTCTTTCCTTAATTATCTGCCCTGCTATTTACTGTTAACTAGTTACCCCTTAATTAGAGGAAGACCTTACTGATTTTATGCATGTAATCCTCCCTAATTACTGAACAATTGATTTTTTACCTTATTTTGTCTAGCTCTCAGCTGCTATATATACTCTCATCTATTCTCACTTCTAGACACGGACACTAGTTCAAAAACTCTCTCTTACACTCAAAACTCTTCTCTTCTTTGTTACTTGCAACTGTCACTGAACTAGCCAGCTGTAAGCCAAGGCTAGTTATTGCACCACATCTTCTTGTATCTTGTGTTTTTCTCTCCTTAACTGGTATGTCCTAATTCAATTTCAAGTGCAAAATACAATGTGCTCTGTTACTGCTTTAGTTCATTGATTTCTAGTCTTGTTCCTGCTTAAGATCTTGTTGTTCAATGTGTAACTTGCATGTCTAAATCATTGTTTCACCTGGCATGCTTGAACTACCCTGTTTAATCACTAGCCTATATGAATTTTGTCCTGTTTAACTTGTGATTAACATGTCTAAGGATCTTCTTATTGCTTTCTCTAGCATGCCTCAACCTGATTTTGTTCCATGTATGTCAGTATGTTTGATGGTTTGCCTGATCTGTTTACTAAGGTTTTGGTTTAATCTTCTTTGCTAAGTTGTCTAATATTTCTATGTAACTCTGGTTCTATGCCTCATCTGTCCAGTGTAATTTGTTTCCACATGGTTGTTTTGTGATCCATGTTCTATGTCTTTACTACTAGTTGTATGATTAACTCCTTAATTCTATAAAACTCTTGAAAAGACTTATGTGCTCCTGTTTCTATATGTTTCACTATATGTGTTCTGTATGTCCCCCATTCCCAATACCCTTGTGTGAATTTTGTTAATGCTGGACCTGTTGGTTCTGTAGCCAATCAGGCTGCTTACTGATTTTTCAAAAAACATGTTTACATTGTTTTTAAGCTGTTTTACTAACTGATCAGTCCTTATTTTCAGAAAACTTCATTACTTATTGAATTATTTCAGTGTTGTTTTCTTGTCAAAACCTTTTCAAAACTATGTCAAGCACTCTCACTTTACTCCTAAATCCTTAGGTTCTGCCCCTCTAGTGCGTTTACTGCCTTGGGATCCTCTTGAGATCCCTTTGAACTATGGCACACTAGGGATGGCCCTTCCACACTGCACTTATTCAATCCCTGTTATGAAAAGTCTAGTTTTGAGCATATCCCGGGATCCTTGAGGTCCTTAAGGAACTCTGACACACCTGGACACAAATCTGGCTATGAAATCCTTTGGCATTTGGGATCATTGAAGGCCTGGCCTTACCAGGTTTGCCTTGGGCATATTTCAGGCTCCCTGAAATATAGAAACCATGTTTCTAGGCTTTATATTCTGCAAATATGCATTAGAAGCCACGTCCTAGGACTAATGTCTTCATTTGCATCCAAATCATGCTAAACCTGCATTACATATCCTGTTCTTAGGGCTTCACGTTTATTACTTCAGCATACTTTACATTACTATTACATGCTTTAATTTGGCACAAGTGTTTTCACTTAGAAACCCTACTATTAGGATAATAGCCCTGTCTTAATAAACTGTCATTCCTGTATGCACTTAGATATCATGTTCTAGGAACTCTGTTTGCATTTGTATGAACACGTCTATTTCGACTAAAATGAGTAACTGACCCTGAAAAGGCATAAAAACAGTCTCACATACATATGTATGTTTTCTGAACATAACTGGTATAAATCCCCATTTTTTAAAAAAAAAATGTGTCACCTAGAACATCATGTTTGTAGGTTAAACAACTTCTAAACTGTTTAACAATTCTTGTAACTGTGACTGCGTACAGTCCCACGCCTAGGCAAGTCTTAGGTAATTAATCTCTATATAAACTGGAAACTGCGTTCTGTGAGTTCGCATTAGAATCCATGTCCTAGGGCTGATATGCTCATTTACTTGCAAATCATATAAAACCTGCATTAGATATCCTGTTGTTAGGGCTTCACGTTTACTCCTTCAGTATATCACATATCGCCAATCCATGCTTTAATGTTGCACAAGTATTCTCACTTAGAAATCCTGCTATTAGGTCAATGAATAACTTTAACAAAAAAATCTGTCACTCCTGTGTGCATTTAGATACCATGTTCTAGGAATTCTGTTTGCATTCGTTTGAATACGCCTAGTCTAATTAAAATAAGTCATTGATCCTAAAGAGGCATAAAAACAGTCTCGCATATAGGAGTATGTTTTTTCTGAGTATAATTGGGACCAATCTTTCATTTTCAAATCCGTGTCACTTAGAATAGCATGTTTGTAGGTTAAATAACTTCAAAACTGTTTAAAATATCTTGTAATTGTTACTACGTACAATTCCATGCCTAGGCAAGCCTTAGGTAATTAATCTCTATATAAAATTGGAAACTGTATTTTTTATTGTTTACTGCTAAGTTTTACAGGACTTAAAATTAGTAGGAAAACTGATTAGGACCCTGCCATTGAGTTTTCGAAACAGTGTTGCATATTCTGTATATTAATGTTCACCTAGACATCTTATCCTAGGACTCTTTTTAAAAAGTGCATGTATTTGTGTTTGAGACGTGCTGTTCGTTTTCTATATGTGTGGAGGTAAACATGAACCTTTTAATTGCTTTCTTTCACTTACATGCTGGTCCTACCTGGTATTTTCTTGTCGCCTAGATTTTTCCTTTTTAAATACCTTAGGGGTTGTCTAGAATTGCCCAGATTTAGAGGTCCTTAGAGCTCGCTAAATAAAATTTTCTTAATAACCACTAAGGGGTGGGGTAATGGGTAGAAAAGGATATGATGATCCGTGCACTAATGCAATGTGTAGCCCCTCATCGAGGAGTGATTACCAAGCATTGCATGGATATGATCCTATTGGATACTTAAGACCCCTTTCACTTATTTAAATATGTGTACTTAGACTGCTAATATGTTAAAGCCTTCATTCAGTCACATATGTGTGCTTAGCCTGCTTATTTGCACCTGATTAATTCAAAAAGTAAGTTTGTACGGAACCCACAGTTGTGGAGGGGCACCTAACACCTTCCCCTTGACGTAACTTCAAGCCCTTACCCTATCTCTGGTTATACAATTAGTGTTATAAATGACCCATAATAGGTGCCCTAATGCACCTTAATTCGTTAGGTGGCACGACTCTTCAAATTCTTTACATCCCTTTTCCCAAAAGGAAATGAGTTGTCCCAATAATGTCAAAAACTCTGACTAATCTGAAAGGAGAGAAAAAAGAGGGGCGCGACAGCATGGTGACTCTGCTGGGGATTTAGGCTTTTACCATAACAAACCGCTTTGTGAGTTTGTCTAAATGTGTCTTACTTTGTTAATACTTGCACCCTTTTCCTTTCCCCTTTATGTGCAATTAATTGTTTACACTCCCAAGTACTTATTTTCCCAAAATGAAACTGACATGTTTCTTTGTTTTCTTCTGTAACCGCTCTCAATTATAACTGATGTATTTATTGCTTTCATAATGTGCAAATACGTGAAAACATGTTGTTTATTGCTTATTTATTGTTGCATAATCATGCTCAACATTATATTCCACTCGTACCTAAACAAATCTTTTAGGAACGCTTGATGAGTGGTTGCACTCTTCCATTTTATATCACCCTCTAAATTCGAAAAGGCTTGTTTGCGGTAAAATCAGTCGATCAGCGGTGCAGTAGACGGTTCCGTGCCTTTCCCCCTCAAGTTGTCCGCTTGAGGGTACCAGTCTAGACCCCTATAGAAACCTTACTCTTGTTATATTGTGCATGCATCATGGTAAAACCTAGGCGGGTTAATATGTCGTCCGCACAATAACCCTTTAAGACAAGCCTTATCCAAAAGTCCACCGGGGTTTTCATAATCCCAACGGACGCAATCACGTTATGTGCATTAATTTGGAGATAAAATTCCGATATGCTAACCATAAGTGTATAAATAGTCGAATCGGGTGGGGTAAAGGGCCTAACAATTTTTTTTTCTTGCAGAAAATGAGGCACGAAGTCCCCAGATTCGGTATGGTCAGCAATATTCCACCAACACTCCTAGACTGGTGGGAAGATCTTTCCTCGAGTGACAAGAAACATGTAAAGAAGATTCTTCTGAGACCAAGTAGATTAGATTTATTCTCTTTTCCAAATTTAATAAGTTCAAGTGCCAATAATGACTTATCTTTATTATCTTAGTGTCGTTCCGGGATTCATCTATTTTTATATTAATGAAGTGAGGCATTTATTGGAATTTAAGTTCTCCAAATCAACTTGTCGCTAGGCCTATCTCGGGCACAACGAGGCTCCCAATTAGGATGTGAATTTACATCTTTCCGCAATATATGTTTAAATACTGCAAGTACTTTTATCAGAACTCTTACTAACTTGGATACCTTTTTTTTCTTTATTTTGATTATCCCCATTCCCCAAAGGTTGGTTCACGCATACTGGCATTATCAGATTATCATACCAGATCCAGAGGCCCTCCACCTCATTCCTCCTCCAAGTGTACCAAAAATGGACTGTTGTGTAATTGTCGAGGAGGAGGAGGAGGAAGGCCCTACCATCCAAGCCGTGAGAAAGGGATCATTCCTCAGAAATTGGACTGTCAGACCATCTAGGGCCCGACGAGTCTCGGGGTAGCAAGGCTGAACAAGCACTGTTTATTTCGCTTGCTAAAGATTTCCCTTTTGCAGTTCTATTTTAAATAAAGTCTCTAGTCTTCCAAAAAAATTTGTTTAAATTATTGAACATTGCTTTTTATGTTTCAATGAATTGACATTTATTACTATCATTTTCTCTCATACTTTTACCTATACAGCATTACTATTTCCTGTCTCTATGAACTAATGATTGTTACATGCAATGAGACAACCCAACAAAAGGATAGTGATTCAGAAGAAGAAGATATCATACCCGAGGAAATCATCAGAGAAGTAGAGGACTTTGAGAACAAGCCTAAGTCCAATTAGGACGAAACTGAGGTAATCAACTTGGGAGATTCAGAGACTGTTAAAGAAACTCGCATCAGCATCCACTTGTCACCGTCAGAGAAAGAAGAGTACACACAATTCTTGAAGGAATATGAGGACATATTTGCATGGTCATATGATGGTATGACTGGACTAAGTACATCTATTGTGGC
Organism: Nicotiana knightiana; assembly: GCA_005239525.1. Classification (NCBI taxonomy): domain Eukaryota; kingdom Viridiplantae; phylum Streptophyta; class Magnoliopsida; order Solanales; family Solanaceae; genus Nicotiana; species Nicotiana knightiana. Next base: position 168,050 of record ML437589.1, read on the forward strand.
TCGCAAGTTGCCCACTAATCCAATGTGCCCGCCAGTGAAGTAGAAGCTCCGGAAGTTCAAGCCTGATATGAGTCTAAAATCAAGGAGGAAGTCACTAAATAAATCAACACCAAAGTACTCAGGGTGGTTGAATATCCATCATGGTTAGCCAACATCGTGCCAGTACCGAATAAGGATGGAAAGTTAAGGGTTTGTGTTGATTACCGGCATCTCAACCGAGCCAGTTCGAAGGATGACTTCCCCCTTCCAAACATACACATCCTAATCGACAATTGTGCCAAACATGAACTCTAGTCATTTGTGGATTGTTTTTCCGGTTATCATCAGATCTTGATGGACGAAGAGGACGCTGAGAAAATGACTTTCATTACGCCATGGGGAGTGTATTGTTACAAGATGATGCCATTCAGCCTAAAGAATACTGGGGCCACTTCATGAGAGCTATGACTACTATCTTCCATGACATGATACATAAGGAAATCGAGGTGTATGTGGACGACGTCATCATCAAGTCCAAGAAAGCCACCGACCATACATCATATTTAAGGAAGTTCTTCAACAGATTTGGGAAATACAACTTGAAACTAAATCCCGCAAAATGTGCATTCGGGGTTCCTGCCGGAAAATTATTTGGGTTCATCGTTAGCCGTCGAGGGATAGAACTAGATCCATCAAAAGTCAAAGACATCTAGGATATGCCTCCACCAAAGAATAAGAAGGATGTAATGAGTTTTCTAGGACGGCTAAATTACATCAGCCGGTTCAAAGCCCAGTCCACAGTCATATGTGAACCAATCTTCAAAATGTTAAAGAAAGACGCTGCAACAAAATGGATTGAGGATTGTCAAAAGGCCTTCGACAGAATCAAGGAGTACCTATCAATGCCACCAGTCTTGGTCCCACCAAATCCAGGTAGACCCTTTCTACTCTACCTTGCGGTACAAGATGGAGCTTTCGGTTGCGTTCTGGGGTAGCACGATGAGACAGGAAGAAAGGAACAGGCTATCTATTACCTGAGTAAGAAGTTCACTCCATATGAGGCACGACACTCTCTGCTGGAATGTACCTGTTGTGCTCTAACCTGGGTAGCTTAGAAGCTGAGACACTACTTCTGTGCCTACACAACATACCTCATATCAAGGATGGATCCCTTGAAGTATATCTTTCAGAAGCCCATGCCCCTGGCAAGCTGGCTAAGTGGAAAATCCAGCTGAGTGAGTTCGACATCGTCTATGAGACTCAGAAAGCAGTCAAGGGATAGGCATTGGCAGATCATCTTGCTGAAAATCCTGCGGGAGGAGAATACGAAACCCTAAAAACGTATTTTCCTGATGAAGAGGTACTGTTCATAGAAGAAGACATTGCCGAATTCTATAATGGCTGGAGGATGTTCTTTGACGGAGCGGAAAATTTCAAAGGAGTCGGTGTTGGAGCAGTCTTAGTATCGGAAACCAGCCAACATTATCCGGTATCTGCTAAACTCAGATTTCCCTGCACCAACAACATGGCAGAGTATGAAGCCTGCATACTAGGGCTCAATATAACCATCGACATGAATATTCAGGAGTTGATGGTTATCAGTGATTCATATTTGCTTATACACCAAGTACAAGGAGAATGGGCCACCAAGAATTCAAAGATATTGCTATATCTGCACCATGTGCAGGAATTGAGGAAGAGGTTCACAAAGACCGAATTTCGGCACCTCCCCAGAATTTAGAACGAGTTTGCCGATGCACTGGCCACTTTATCATCCATGATACATCATCCAGATAAGAACTTTCTTGATCCTGTTCCAGTAAAGATCCATAGCTAGACGGCATATTGTACCCATGTTGAAGAAGAAGCAGACGGGAAACCTTGGTTCCACAACATCAAGGAATAATTGGCAAAGGGAGAGTACCCAAAGCATGCAAATCACACCCAAAAACATACGATTCAGAGGTTGTCCAACGGGTTTCTTTCACAGCGGAGGAACCCTGTACAGGAGAACTCCTGATTTGAGATTATTGAGATGTGTCGACGCAAAGGAAGCTTCTAAAGTACTTGAAGAGATACATAATGGGACCTGCGGCCCGCATGTGAACGGATTTGTCTTGGCGAAGAAGATACTTAGAGCCGGTTATTTCTGGATGACCAAGGAGACTGACTGCATCTAGTATGTTCGTAAATCCTACCAATGTCAGGTACACGTAGACATGATAAAAGTGCCGCCAAATGAACTCAATGCAACTAGCTCAACTTGGACATTCGCCGCTTGGGGAATGGACATCATTGGTCTGATCGAGCCCACCGCCTCAAATGAGTACAGGTTCATCTTTGTAGCTATTAATTACTTCACCAAATGAAAAGAAGCATGTTAGAAAGTAGTGACTAAGAAAGTCGTGGTAGACTTTGTCCGCGACCGGAATATTTGTCTATTTGGAGTTCCAGAATCAATCATCATAGACAACGTTTCCAATCTCAATAGTAATCTAATGAAGGCCATGTGCGAGACTTTAAAAATCAAGCACAAGAATTCCACAGCCTATAAACGTCAGATAAAAGGAGCTATAGAATCCGCAAACAAGAACATCAAGAAGATATTGAGAAAGATGGTAGAAAATTACAAACAGTGGCATGAAAAGCTGCCATTTTCCTTGTTGGGATACCGCACCACAGTCTGCACGTCAATCGGGGAAACTCCCTACTTATTTGTTTATTGTATAGAAGCTGTTATTCCTGCCGATGTGGAGATTCCTTCCTTAAGGATCATACAGGAAGCTGAGCTCAGCGATGCAGAATGGATTATTTCCCTATTTTTACATCTTTTAATTATTTCTTGCCTTATTTTGATTAGCTGTGATACTTGCTGATTCTTACTAATAGTTTCCTTAATTAAACTCTTGTTTATTTACCCCTAATTGCCTACTCCATACCTAAGTTAATTTGATTTCTTTCCTTAATTATCTGCCATGCTCCTTACCGTTAACTGGTTACCCCTTAATTAGAGGAAGACCTTACTGAATTTATGCATGTAATCCTCCCTAATTACTGAACAATTGATTTTTTACCTTATTTTGTCTAGCTCTCAGCTGCTATATATACTCTCCTCTATTCTCACTTCTTCACACGGGCACTTGTTCAAAAACTCTCACTTATACTCAAAACTCTCTACTCTTCTTTGTTACTTGCAACTGTCACTGAACTAGCCGGCTGTAAGCCAAGGCTAGTTATTGTACCACATCTGCTCGTATCTTGTGTTTTTTTCTCCTTAACTGGTATGTCCTAATTCAATTTCAAGTCAAAAATTCAATGTGCTCTGTTACTGCTTTAGTTCATTGATTTTCAGTCTTGTTCCTGCGTAACATCTTGGTTTTCAATGAGTAACTTGCATGTCTAAATCATTGTTTCACCTAGCATGCCTGAACTACCCTGTTTAATCACTAGCCTGTAGGAATTTTGTCCTGTCTAACTTGTGATTAGCATGTCTAAGGATTTGCCTATTGGTTTTTCTAGTATGCCTCAACCTGATTTTGTTCCATGCATGTCAGTATGTTTGATTGTTTGCCCGATCGGTTTACTAAGGTTCTGGTTAATCTGCTTTGCTAAGTTGTCTAATATTTCTAAGTAAATCTGGTTCTACGCCTCATCTGTCCATTGTAATTTCTTTCCACATGGTTGTTCTGTGATCCGTGCTCTATATCTTTACTACTAGCTGTATGATTAACTCCTTAATCGTATAAAACTCTTGAAAAAGCTTATGTGCTCCTGTTCCTATATGTTTCACTATATGTGTTTTGTATATCCCCAATTCACAATACCCCTGTGTGAATTCTGTTAATGTTGGACCTGTTGGTTCTATAGCCAATCAGGCTGCTTATTGATTTCTCAAAAAAAAATGTTTACATTGTTTTCAAACTGTTTTACTAAATGACCAGTCCTTATTTTCTTAAAATATCTTTACTTATTGAATTATTTCAGTGTTGTTTTCTTGTCAAAACCTTTTCAAAACTATGTCAAGCACTCTCACTTTACTCCTAACTCCCTAGGTTCTGCCCCTTTGTGTGTGTACTTCCTTGGGATCCTCTTGAGATCTCTTTGAACTCTGGCACACTGGGGCTGGCCCTTCCACACTGTACTTACTCGATCCCTCTTATGAAAAATCTAGGTGTGAGCACTACCGGGATCCTTGAGGTCCTTAGGGATCTCTGACACACCTGGACACAAATCTGGCTATGAAATCCTTTGGCATTTGAGATCATTGAAGGCCTGGCCTTACCAGGTTTGCCTTGGGCCTATTTCAGGCTCCCTATAGTTCAATTTCTGTTTCATTTATGTAATTTATTCATTGGTCTGTAATAATTATTTGTAAACAAATATTGGGGTGGCTAGTGAAAAATGGGGAGGGTAGCTGTATGATCTTGTTAATGATATTGGGTAGAAAGCATGTTATAGGTTTATATTCTATGAGTTCGCATTAGAATCCATGTCCTAGGGCTGATATGCTCATTTACTTGCAAATAATATCAAACCTGCATTATATATCATGTTCTTAGGGCTTCACGTTTACTGCTTCAGCATATCACATATCGCCAATCCATGCTTCAATGTTGCACAAGTATTCTCACTTAGAAATCCTGCTATTCGGTTAATGAATAACTTTAACAAAATAATTTGTCACTCCTATGTGAATAGATACCATGTTCTAGGAATTCTGTTTGCATTTGTTTGAATACGCCTAGTCTAATTAAAAAAGTCACTGATCCTGAAGAGGCATAAAAACAGTCTCGCATATAGGAGTACGTTTTTTCTGAGTATAACTAGTACCAATCTTTCATTTTCAAATACGTGTCACCTAGAATAGCATGTTTGTAGGTTAAATAACTTTAGTACTGTTTAAAATATCTTTTAATTGTTACTATGTTAGTCCCACGCCTAGGCAAGCCTTAGGTAATTAATTTCTATATAAAATTGGAAACTGTATTTTTGATTCTTTACTACTAAGTTTTACAACACTTAAAATCAGTAGGCAAACTGATTAGGACCCTGCCATTGAGTTTGTGAGACAGTGTTGCATATTCTGTATATTAATGTTCACCTAGACATCCTGTCCTAGGACTCTTTCTAAAAACTGCATGTATTTGTGTTTGAGACGTGGTGTTTGTTTGCTATATGTGTGGAGGTAAACATGAGCCTTTTAATTGCTTTCTTTCACTTACTTGCTGATCCTACCTGTTATTTGCTCGTCGCCTAGATTTTTCCTTTTTAAATACCTTAGGGGTTTTCTAGAATTGCCCAGATTTAGAGGTCCTAAAACTCCTCCGGGACCACAAGGAAGGGATGGGTAACAACACGCTTAGAGCTTGCTAAATAAAATTAGCTTAATAGCCACTAAGGGGTAGGGTAATGGGTAGAAAAGGATATGATGACCCGTGTGCTATTGCAACGTGTAGCCCCTCATCGAGGAGTGATAACCGGGCATTGCATGGATATGATCCTATAGGATAAATAACTTAAGACCCCTTTCACTCCTTTAAATATGTGTGCTTAGACTGTTAATCTGTTAAATCCTTCATTCATTCACATATGTGTGCTTAGACTGCTTATTTGCACCTGATTAATTCCCAAAGTAAGTTTGGCCGGGACCCACAATTGTGGACTTCGAGGGGTTCCTAACACCTTCCCCTTGAAGTAACTTCAAGCCCTTACCCAATCTCTGGTTATACAATTAGTATTATAAATGACCCGTAATAAGTGCCTTAACGCACCTTAATTCGTTCGGTGGCGACTCTTCAAATTCCTTACATCCCTTTTCCCAAAAGAAAATGAGTTGTCCCAATAATGTCAAAAATCCTGACTAATCTGAAAGGAGAGGAAAAAGGGGGGCGCGACATAGATCACAGGGGTGAAGGGGTAAATGTGATAGAGGCCGATGAAGAATGGGACTCGGAAGGGTCAATTTGTCTCATTCGAGAAAGGGATAATCTAAAACATCTCCAGTCACTCTCACACCTATCATGGTACAAACTCAGGCACCGATTGAAGTTAAGGTAGCTGCACCAACTCCGTTTGAGGTTGAAGTGACAACACCTTTCACCGTGATGGTAGCACCTACGCCATCTTTTATGTCTAATGCTATACCTTGGGACTATGTTGCGGAAGAAAGAAGGAAAGGAAAGGCAAAAATGGAAGAAACAGGTGCAGCGCAAGGCATGACCAGAACTGGTAGGGTTTATACACCCGAGCATTTGGGAGGAACAGGAAAAAAAGCTGCCTCTAAGCCGCCTGTCATTGAGACTAGACCAGACGATCTTTTGAGAAAGGCGCAGGCGAGTGAATATTCTGTGGTTGATCATCAAAACAAAACCCACACTCAAATATCCATTTTATCACTATTGCAAAACTCCGCGACACATAAGAATGCCTTGATGAAGGTGTTGAAGGAACCCTATGTACTCAATAACATCACCAGTGGAGACATAGACAACATGGTTGGGCAAGTGTTGGAAAGCCATAAGATCACTTTTCATGAAGACGAGCTGCCACCGGAAGGACTAAGTCACAATAGAGCACTACAAATCACAGTGCAGTTTGAGGACAAATTCATTGCCAGGGTCCTGATAGATTGGGGTTCTAGTCTCAACATATGTCCACTAACTACTTTAAAAGGTTGGGTAAGGGTCTGCACGAGATACGAGCAGGGAGTATGAATGCTAAAGCATTTGATGGGTCTCAAAGGGCTACAATTGGGGAGACCAACCCCAACCTATAGATAGGCCCGACCTAGTTCGATTATGAGTTTCAAGTATTGGATATATCTGCTACATAAAATCTATTATTGAGGCGACCGTGGATACATGCCGCAGGGGCCGTGGCTTCTACTCTACATCAAGCCGTGAAGTTTGAGTGGAACCATCAGGAAGTGATCGTCCATGGGGACGGAAGTAACCCTATTTACACCAACCAAATTGTTCTGGTCGCCGAGAATAGAAGGAAGTTGGGTGGAGAAACATACCGTCGCATCGAGTGTGTCAACGCAATTGAGAAAGAAAAATGGTGGAGCAGTAATATAGAAAGCATATTGGCATGGACATGGTATGAAACTGGCAAGGGTCTCGGCAAGAATCTATAGGGGATCACCAAACCGATACATCTAAAGCGTCACGGCACAACTTTTGGGCTTGGGTATGAATACACCTGGCACGAGTATCAGAATTGGTCGCCACCATGGCGTGGTCCTTATTACCTTCTAGAGCAACCAATAGCATATTTGAACTAGTTATTTCATCAACCTGACATGATGTGGGGGTCCGAAGAAGATGAAGTTTTAGCTGGCATAAGGAATCTGTTTCTAGATGATGAAGACATGGACTGCAGTGCAATCGTTGAGGAGGAGGAGGAATGCCTTATTATTCAGACAATGGAGAAGGGAGCTGTTCTCAAGAATTGGACTGCTGCATCATCAAAGGCCCGTCGAGTTCCTGGGTATCTTAGCAATTAGCATCATTTATTTTTGAAAAAAATTTCATGAGCATTTAAGATATTTTTCAGTATTTTGTTTTGAGCATATTTTGTTTTGAAATAATTGCTCGAGTCATCGAGCCATACTTGTTTGACATTTTCAAGATTTATTTAATGCATTGTTATTTTTAGTATTTATTATATTCTTTACATTTTCTCTCTACAGCGTTATTATTACTTATCCCGATGAACCTACGACTGTGACATATAATGAGACAACGCAACATAAGGATAGTGATTCAGAGGATCTGGAAGATGATATAATACCCGAGGAAATTTTCAGAGAAGTGGAAAATTTTGAAAACAAACCTAAGAACAATTTGGATGAGACCGAAACAGTTAATTTGGGAGACTTCGAAACAGTCAACGAAACTCGTGTAAGCATCACTGATCGCCGTCAGAGAAAGAAGAATACATCTAGTTCTTGAAGGAGTACGAGGATATTTTTGCTTGGTCCTATAATGATATGACCGGTTTGAGCACTTCCATAGTGGCTCAAAAACTACCTACCAACCCTATGTGTCCACCTGTAAAGTAGAAGCTCAGAAAGTTCAAACTAGATATGAGTCTGAAAATAAAAGAAGAAGTCACCAAGCAGATCAAAGCCAAGGTTCTCAGAGTGGTTGAATATCCGACCTGGTTGGCTAACATTGTGCCAGTTCCAAAGAAAGATGGGAAAGTCAGAGTGTGTGTCGACTATCGGGACCTAAATAAAGCAAGTCCCAAAGATGATTTCCCGTTGACCAATATACACATACTGATCAACAAATGTGCCAAGCATGAACTTCAATCCTTTGTGGATTGCTTTGCGGGATATCATCAGATCTGGATGGATGAAGAGGGGGCTGACAAGATAGCCTTTAGTACACCATGAGGAGTATATTTCTATAAAATGATGTTGTTTGACCTAAAGAATGCTGGAGCCACTTACATGAGGTCCATGACAACCATTTTCCACGACATGATACAAAAGGAGATAGAGGTCTACATGGACGACGTCATTATCAAATCTGAAAAGGGTACATATCACTTAATAGATTTGAGGAAATTCTTTGATCAACTTCAAATGTACAACCTGAAACTGAATCCCGCAAAATGTGCCTTCGGAGTCCCTGCTGGAAAGTTGGTAGGGTTCATCATCAACCGCTGAGGAATTGAGTTAGACCCATCAAAGGTTAAGGCTATCCAAGATTTTCCACCTCCGAAGAACAAGAAAGATGTGATAAGTTTCTCAGGGTGTCTCAATTACATCAGCTGTTTCATAGCACAATCAACTGTGATCTGTGAACCAGTTTTCAAAATGTTGAAGAAAGACGCTGCAACAGGTTGGACCGAAGAATATCAGAAAGCCTTTGATAAAATCAAGGAATATTTGTCAACACCACTGATCCTGGTCCCACCGGAACTTAGGAGACCTCTGCTACTCTATTTATTTAGACTAGATGGGGCTTTCGGCTAAGTCTTGGGACAACACGACAAGACGGGAAGAAAGGAACAAGCCATATACTATCTGAGTAAGAAATTCACACCCTTCGAAGCACGGTATTCTTTGTTGGAACGCACCTGATGCGCTTTGACATGGATAGCTCAAAAGTTGAGGCACTACTTTTGTGCCTACACCACATATCCCATATCAAGGATTGATCCGTTAAAATACATCTTCTAGAAACCCATGTCCATGGGGAAGTTAGCAAAATGGCAGATATTACTAAGTGAGTTCGACATCATCTATGTAATTCAGAAGGCTATCAAGGGGCAAGTGTTAGCGGATAGTCTGGCAGAAAATCATGTAGGTGGAGAATACGAACCACTGAAAACATATTTTCCCGACGAAGAGGTATCATTTGTAGGAGAAGATATCACCAAAACCTATGATAGATGGAGAATGTTCTTCGATGGAGCTGCAAATTTCAAAAGAGGTGGGTATTGGAGTAGTTTTAGTATTAGATAAAGGTCAAGACTATCCAGTATCCGTAAAGCTCAGGCTTCCATGTACCAACAATATGGCAGAATATGAGGCTTGCATCTTGGGACTCAAGTTGGCCATTAACATGAACGTTCAGGAATTACTTGTAATTGGTGGCTCAGACCTTTTGGTACATCAGGTTCTAAGAGAATGGGCTACAAAGAATATAAAAATACTGTCGTATTTGTACTATGTACAAGAGTTGATGAAGAGATTCACAAAGATAGAGTTCAAACATGTTCCGAGAATCCAGAACCAGTTCGCAGATGCATTGGCCACTCTATCTTCGATGATACAACACCTAGACAAGAATTTCATCGACCCTATCCCAGTAGGGATTAATAATAAGCCAGCTTATTGTGCTCATGTTGAAGAAGAAACTGATGGAAATCCATGGTTCCATGACATTAAAAGATATTTGGCAAAAGGAGAATATCTGGAGCACACAAATCATACTCAGAAACGCACACTCTGAAGATTATCCAACCACTTCTTCCAAAGCGGAGGAATTTTATACAGAAGAACTCAAGATATGGGATTCTTATGATGTGTCGACGTCAAGGAAGCATCCAAATTGCTCGAAGAAATACAAGTCGGAACTTGCGGACCACACATGAATGGCTTCGTCTTAGCTAAGAAGGTGTTAAGAGCAGGATATTTTTTATGACTATGGAAACAGACTGCATCAGGTATGTCCAAAATCAATTCCAAGTAATGCTGATATGATACAAGTGCCACCCAATTAACTCAATGCAAGAGTGCGCCTTATCCTTTCTCCGCTTGGGGGATGGATGTCATCGGTCCAATCGAACCCACCCCTTCAAATGGGCACATGTTCATCCTAGTGGCCATAGACTATTTCACAAAATGGTTTGACGCCACATCTTACAAGGTAGTAACTAAGAAGGTTGTCGCAGATTTCATTAGGGATCATATTATTTGTCGATTCGGGGTACCAGAATCAATTATCAATGACAACGCCGCCAACCTTAACCGTGATTTGATGAAATCCATGTGTGAAACCTTCAAGATCAAGCATAAGAATTCCACATCATACAGTCCACAAATGAATGGAGTTGTGGAAGCCACCAACAAGAACATCAAGAAGATACTAAGGAAGATGGTAGATAATCACAAACAATGGCACGAGAATTTACCATTTTCCTTACTGGGATATCATACCACTGTTCACATATCAATCGGGGCAACTCCTTTTTTACTGGTCTACGGTACTGAAGCCGTCATTCTCGCCGAAGTAGAAATTCGTTATTTGAGAATCATACAAGAGGCTGAACTCAGCAATGCAGAATGGATACGAAGTTGCTATGAACAACTGGCTCTCATTGACGAAAAAAGAATGAATGCGGTATGTCACGGTCAACTTTACCAGCGTAGAATGTCCAGAGACAATTCACACCAGGGCAATTGGTGCTAAAGCGGATCTCCCGCATCAAGATGAAGCCAAAGGGAAATTTTTTACCCAATTGGAGGGGCCTACATGGTTCACAGAGTACTAATAGGAGGAGTGCTCATACTTGCAAAAATGGTAGGAGAAATTTGGCCAAAACCTATCAACTCAGACGCAGTCAAACGATACTATGTTTAAATTGTTCCTTCATTTTATGTAACTAAACTACGCTTGACCTGATTCCCATTTATGAGGGGATACGTAGGCAGCCCTGTGGGTTCTATCACATCTCAATAAAATCTTCATTTTGCCATGGTCAGAAACTGGGGCAAAATTTTGAGGTGGACCCTAAAAATTTTGAAGCAAGGAAGTTGCAATGTCTCTAAAATATGTTACAATTGGTTCATCTAAATTACTTGATAATGCATACTACTATATTTGAAATAACTACATTCATCAAATGCAAGCATATATTCAAAAACGTTATTTTAGAAATAGCCAGATGTTGTCCAGGGTAACTCAAACAAGCTCTCAAGACATGAGCAAAAAGCAAAGCGATAAGGAGAAAGCACGGACCAACCTTCCCTGAAAACTCACAATTTTTCTTTGGATGCAGGCACAATGAACATAACAGGATTATTTGAAAATACATACACACAACAAAATCGCTATCTTCGTAACTACAAAGTTCCCAAACGCAAACACAACTTCAACTAAGAAATACTCTGCTTTCTCAATATCACTCATTGTTTTCCCGCATGAGGCTAAGCCCTGCCTCCTTAAACTGCATAAGGCTATGCACTGGATTTATTTGCATGAGACTAAGCAGTGTCTCCCATTTGCATGAGGCTAAGCATTGCCTCCTTAAACCGCATAAGGCTAAGCACTGCCTTTCTTTGCATGAGACAACATTGTCTCCTACTTGCATGAGGCTAAGCATTGCCTCCTTAACTTCATAAGGCTAAGCACTGCCTTCCTTTGCATGAGACTAAGCATTGTCTCCTGCTTGCATGAGGCTAAGCATTGCCTCCTTAACTGCATAAGGCTAAGCACTGCCTTCCTTTGCATGATACTAAGCATTTTCTCCCCTTGCATGAGGCTAAGCATTCCCTTCTTAAATGCATGAGGCTAAGCACATTTATTTTCACGAGACTAAGAATTGTCTCCTATTTGCATGAGGCTAAGACATGCCTCTTTAACTGCATAAGGCTAAGCACTGCCTTCCTTTGTATGAGACCAAGCATTGTCTCCTATTTGCATGAGGCTAAGACCTGCTTCTTTAATAGCATAAGGCTAAGCACTGCCTTTCTTTTCACAAGACTAAGCATTGTATCCTCTTTCCATGAGGCTAATAACCGCCTCCCTAATTGCATAAGGCTAAGCACTACCTTTCCTTGCATGAGGCTAATCATTTACTCCTTAAATACATAAGACTAAGCACTGCCTTTCCCCGCATGAGACTACGCATTGTCTCCTCTTTGCATGAGGCTAAGCACTGCCTCCCTAATTGCATAATGCTAAGCACTGCCATTCCTGCATGAGACTAAGCCCTGTCTCCTTAATTTCACAAGGCTAAGCACTGCCATTTACTCATGATTAAATACTATCTCCATTACGCCGTCTAAGACTTAGCATTGCCCTCGCCTTCCCCAAGACTAATCCTTGTCTTTTCATATCTTCGCATATGACCAAACATTATGTCTTTGCATTTCATGGGCTGAAACATTGCCATTTTGTCCAAAGGCGTCATAACCTGAAGGAATCATCCTCATAGCCAGAAGACTGTTCTATGGCCCAAAGATCTCTCAAAGTGCACATCATTATTCAAAGGCGTCATGGTATAGAGGCACCATTCTCATGGCTGAGGAAATCATTTCATGGCCTGTAAATCCCTTATCACATGATTCATGGCCCGGGACATCATGGTCGAAGGACATCATCCTCACCGTCCAAAGACAACATTCATGGTCCAAAGGGAATCTGCATCATGTTTAAATTCTCGCCATAATTTATATACTTGCATGCATCGTGTTTTAAGCCTTGCAGGTAACCCAGGAAGTAACTGTCCTCCTAAGGGGAGCAATCTTCGCTCCGGTTTTCGTTCACAATGTTCACATCCTGCAATTATTTCAAACGTAACCAACCACCATCAGTTACCCACTTTTACTTGATAACCGTTTAGATAGTCATTCTGAGGTACATCTGCAACGTTTCATACTCCATATAAACTTATCTGAGATCGTCCTACCCAAAAGAACCCTTTCCGAATCATACAATCGTTCCTATAACAACTCTGTCGGTTTTGTTCTCAGTTGGATCCACAATTACACACGCTCTAATTCTCGCAACACCAGGGATATGTAGGCAACTCAGGAACCACGGTCCGGCCTCCTTTTTACAAACCACATTATTCGGTCAAAATCGGTCATCATTTTCTTTATCCGACAACTCTTTCATCATTCCCGAGTAAAGAGATGTAGTTGTTGATACCCAATTTTGCCCTCATATATTTTTTAAATAATATATATACTTTCAAATTAATTTACAAGATTTACACGAGCACCTTTTATAATTTTCCATAATTTTAGAGCTTTTTAAATTAATTTTCTTGCATTAAATTACATAAAAATTCAGTAATTATCCCTTTAAATTATTTGTGATGACTTAATCATCCAAATTACTATTTTTCATCCTCATACATGTTTCATAATATTTTTTATTTTATTATGTTTACATTTTTAAGCTATTTATTTACTTTTTCAATAATAGCCTATGTTCATGCATAATTACATTTTTATTATATTATTTGTGCCAAAATAGTATTTTATATTTTTAATGTTAAGCTATTTATTTTCAATCATTTTACTAAACAAGTAGTATTTTTATTACTCATAAATTAATTTTTATAAATTGATTTAAACAAAATTTTTCATATTTAATTGATAGCCCCAAAATAAAGTCTAATTTTCAGACTAAATTACAGGCCCAAATACCCGGCCAATTTCTTTGATTCCTCAGCAGCCCATACAAATGACTCATTATCTTTGACCCGCCTAGTTTCCTATTTAATCTTGGTCGTTGATCTCAAATGATGAACGGTCCCATTCTCCTTATATCCCATAACCCAAACCCTAGAGCCCATTCTATCATTTCCCCCGCCTCCAAACACTCTCCTTCATCTCCCAAACCTAAACCCTAACGACAAAAATCGTCTCACCTTTTCTCTGCATATTGCGTTAGAACTAGAGGTTTTCTTGCCTTTTCTGAATGCTTACCACTTTGATATGGTAATACTGAGTATCGTTCCATATATGGAAGGTGTATCTCGTGTAAATCGGGTCCAAATGGGCTCGACCTTAAAGATATTATAGGATTCCGTCTAGATACCTCAAAGAATACGGAGTATCTATCCGTTGCTCTAATTCCAACTTTTTAAAAAAAATTTAGTTTACATATGGTCTTTTCCTTATTCTGTATGGCTGATTTCTTTCCTTATTCTGCATAATTGATCTCCTTTTCCTTATTTTATATGATTGATTTCGCTTCCCTTATTCCGTATGATTAATGTTCTTTCCTTATTCTGAGTGATTATTCTTCTTTTCATGTTCGTTCTTTCAATTCCTACTGCTATATAAACCCTTCCCCTAATCAACTTAACAGACGGAATCACTGCTATTATTCATACTATTCTCCTCTTTCACTCACTTACACTCTAATATTTTCTAAACTGCTGAATTCTTGGGCGGCTGAAAGCCAAGGCCACAATAACATTAAACGACCTCCTCCGGTGCAAGCACTGCTCGGAGCCCTTCTCGAGGCTATTTTACACTCTGAAGCATCGGGGATTCTGGGGTTCTATTGTCCTCTTTCAATTACTGCTACTGATATTCTAAGTTCTTCACTCTTTTGCCCGTTTTTCTTCAAAACTGGTTATCATTCTTAACTCTCTGTAGCCTCAATTATTACTTCTAAACTTGTTCATGTATGTGTATTTACGGGCCAACACTTTTTAAACTTTTAGACAAGCATGTCTTAGGATTCTTTGTTATTTGAGAATTTCCAGCATTGTATGGATGTATGCTTTCTGTAATTATATTATCTCAATGAATGTTCTGCAATTCTATGTTCTCTAGTATCAAAAAATGATAGGTCAATATGCGTAGTATACCTTCACTTTGTGTAATTGATTCAAATAGTTCCTGACCTTCTTAGGTTCTGTCTGAGTGGTTATGCTCATGTTAGCCTGGATTGTCATCTATTTTACCTGTTATGAGTTCAAAATTATGCCTTGGATTTATGGGACTTGTGTAGAAATTGCTTTCCCATAGTCTTCTTTGATGAAGCTTTCCTGTTAGGTCCTTCATGTGTAAGCTTTAGCTTTATGCAAACTGATCTTGAACTCTTCCATGTTGTTGCATTTCTAGCCAAGCAGGTTATGTAACTCTGATAATTGTATTCCTTGACCTGGCAATCCTGCACTCTTAGCATTTCATTCTTGGATAAATCCAAGGTGTTGTTCTTTTATCATGTGGGGTTGACTAACATGAATCCTAATGTCTGCTTGTCCCGTTATTCTACAATTGACATGTGAGTTATGTAGAATCTTTGTGTTATAGTTAATGTCCACCATGTTAAATTCCATGATCGACTAACTGATGTTTGCCAAATGGTGCACAATAGAATTTTGTTGTACTATTTTCCACCACCTTCTCAAAAGGTTCTCATGTTCAAACCTTCCCTAAAGGATTGTACTCTACCTGCTTCATGTGCATAATTCTGTCTAGAGGTCTTTAGTTTGTTTCTAGCTCATACTTTATTTTGAAACTCATTGAATTGGCATATTTTCCTAAGGTGGTCAATCGTATCACTATCAAACTCTGTTTTGGGTGTGATAAACATGAACTTGCCTCATATATGTCTTATATGTTCTTCCAATTTGAGCATGATCTTGCTTAGAATGATTTGCTAACTGAAGTTTAAGACTAGTTTTGTTACTTGTATGTCCAAACTTAGCATCGTTTGTGCCTGATATGTTGGGCCTGCCGTTGTTCTTGAGGTTCTCGAAATATACTGGCTGCGCATGGAGTTAGATCCATCTATCTGCATGAAGTCTTGAGCCTATTCGAAGACTAGATGTACTATTGTGTTATCTCTATTGTATTTGGGATTGTAATTATTTAATAGTGATTTGCAATAACTTGTAAAATCGAATGATGGGGAAATTAGTAAAAGGGAGCTGGGGGTATTCTATACTCGTATGAAAGGGTAGAAAATATGCCTATAGGGTCTGTATATTCTACTTGTTGTTTAGCATGTTTTATTTTTATATACTGATAGATATCATGCCTATAGGAGTCATGCACACACTTCACTTAACTTGTCAAATATGTTAGCTCAGATAACTGCTACACCTGTTCCATGTTTGTTATTCAACACGATTAGATATCATGTCTATTGGGCTTTAATTGACTAATTAGCTATTGTTATTATTATCACAGACCCGCCTAGATAATATGTCTATAGGGATAAAATGTTATGAAAAATCAGGCTTGGTTGTCAATTGCTATAGATCCTGCCTATAGGTTATACGGCTCAAATCGGAGAGCCTGATTTTACGGTCATTACGGTGCTCAGAAGGCTCAAAGGTTCGATTTTTTGTATCAAGGGTCCACATCGAAGGTCCCCGACCTCGGGGCAGTGCAAATCGAATACCAACGTGGAAAGGCGGGAAACTCCCAAGAGGCACGTGATTAAAGCTGACCAAGCACACAAAATAGTACAAGCCGTACCGTGGCACTAAATGGTTGTACCAGCCATCTCTCTTTTGTAATAATTACACTTGTACTATGTTGGGATTCCCCCTCATATATAAAGGGGACCCTTGTCACTTTGTAAGACACATGATATTCAATACAAGAACAAGAACATCCTCTGCTCTCTGACCAAAACATTCTCTACAATTGTTTCATTGATTTATTGCCTTTCAGTTATTGTGTTCATTAGTTGTTCTTCATTTATTAGTTGTTATTGATCACAAATAGGCCATCTTTGAGGCCTTCAATACTGTTCATTCTCGACAGCCCCTTATCAAGCTGCTAAGCTCGACCTCGAGGCCCATTCTGACCGACCTCGAGACCAGTCCCTCCGTTGCTCGGTTTGCATAATCTCGTTACCTTGTGCTCTTATTTCGTTTTCTCACTTCATACCTAGCATCTACTGCCTAAACAACTTGTATTAAAATAGATCACGTATTTTTAGAATCACATAATAAAATAAAATTGTAGTTACCATTTTCAAGGTAAACTGTTTGGCGCCCACCGTGGGGGCTAAAATAATAGTGATTGTTTTCTAAAAAACACAAGTTATTCTTTACACTTTTTCTTGTCCAAGAATCTTCAATTTCAGGTCAGAAAATGTCTAACTCAGTAAACGCACATGAAAACAATGGTCATGAGGATCACAGAGAGAATGGTGTAGCTGCTTCAGGTGCCGGTATGCCACCACAAAACCCTGATGGGGCACCCGTGCAAATTCCTGTCGATGAAGGATCACGCAATCCTCAATATGTCAATGTGAGATCTTATACAGACGGAAGTGTGCGTGAAGGAGGCCAGCGTGAAGCGCAGGGAGCCCCTACTCAAAGGGAAAGGGAAGTTAGACTTCATGTAATTTTTGAGATATTGCAGGCACAACAGGTGGCTATTGCTCAGCTACAAAGCCATCAGAGAACCCCAAGCACACCACCACCAGAAACGGCTCCTCGAGTCAAACAGGCACCAGAAAGGTCGAGCAATAATGGGTCAGCGGACGACCCCGCCATTATGAATATGCTCGAAGACCTCGCAAAGAGTATTGAATCGGGAGAAAAGAAGACAGAAGTTAATGACAAAAAAGTGGAGACCTGTAACTCGAGGATCGATCAGATCCCGGGCGCACGCGCGATTCTGGAAGGTCTAGATTCAAAAAAGTTCGTGCAAAATCCATTTCCATCAAGTGCAGCTCCGATGCGCATCCCGAAAAAATTCAGAATGCCCGATCTCCCAAAATACAACGGAACATCGAACCTCAATGAGCACATTACTGCCTACACTTCTGCTATGAAAGGGAACGACCTAAGAGATGACGAGATTGAATCCGTCCTATTGAAAATTTTTGGAGAAACACTATCCAAAGGGGCCATGATATGGTATCATAACCTGCCCCCGAACTCGATAGATTTATTTGCCATGGTGGCGAACTCCTTTGTGAAGGCACATGCTGGTGCCATCAAGGTTGCTACAAGGAAATATGATGTTTTCAAAATCAAACAAAGGGAGAAAGAGATGTTAAAAGAGTTTGTATCCCGCATTCCATTAGAATTAATGGAACTACCACCGGTCTTCGACGACTAGACGGTACAAGCCGTCACTCAGGGCTTGAACGAACGAAGCTCGATAGCTTCAACACATCTGAAGAAACATTTAATCGAGTACCTCGATGTAGTTTGCGCGGATGTGCACAAAAGGTATCAGTTGAAGATCAGGGTCGAGGACGACCAATTGGAAGCCCCCTCAGGCTCGGTGTATTCTAGCAGAGTCTTAACAAAGGAATCGAGGCTTCTAGAAAGAGAGCCAAGGCCAAACAAAGAAAGGTATCAACCGTACATAGAAAATCGAAGAAATATCCCGAGGCGTAACATACCTCGAAGTGACCAAAGCATGGACCGAGGACAGAATCCTCGGGGACTTGTGAGGAAAGCAGGGTTTGACAGGCACACAGAGCCGGTAGAGGCACCCCGACTATCTGAGTACAACTTAAACATCGATGTTTCGGACATCGTATCGGCCATAAGTAAGATCAGGGATACCAGGTGGCCAAGACCCGTGCTATCAGATCCTTCGCAGAGGAACCCCAACTTGATATGCAAATATCACAATACCCACGTTCATAGGACCGATGATTGCAGACAGCTTCGAGAAGAAGTGGCCCGACTGATCAGCGAAGAGAACCTTCGAGAGTTTGTGATGACCCAAAAGGTCATCCCGTATTTTTCTAGCTAATTATATGTTCTGAGGGCGTGAAAACCTCATTCTATCTCACCCCAATTTGCGTGCGCAACCCGGGCATGTAGCCGGGAAGCCTTTATGTGAAAAATTGGTAAAAATGATAATTTTGTATTAGAAATTTGAATAAAGTTGACTTCGACCAACGTTCTTGGTAAATGGACCTGGACCTTGACCCGTGGTTTAAGGGCCCCGCAGGGTTCGTAGGAAAATATGGGACTTGGGCGTATGCCCGGAATCGAATTCCGAGGTCCCAAGTCTAAGAAATGATTTTTTAAAGACAATTGTTTTCTGAAAAATATAAAGGTTTTTGAGAAT
This sequence comes from Nicotiana knightiana, assembly GCA_005239525.1. NCBI lineage: Eukaryota > Viridiplantae > Streptophyta > Magnoliopsida > Solanales > Solanaceae > Nicotiana > Nicotiana knightiana. The sequence goes on from ML437589.1 coordinate 187,287, forward strand.
GAAATGTTTTGTGAAACCTGCGGTATCAGTCCCGTATCTTGGTTCCGGAGCCCGGTAAAGGTTCGATATGATTTATATGTGTTATCTGTGAAGTTTGGTAAGAAACGGACTTGGTTTGACGTGATGCGGATGAAAAATGCAAAAAATTGAAGTCTAAGAAATTTTCAGAATTTCCATGTATTTTGAGGTTTAATTCGATGTTTATGATGTTATTTTGGTGTTTTGATTACTCGAATAAGTCCGTAGGATGTTTTTAGTTTGTGTGTATATTTGGTTTTGAGCCCCGAGAGCTCGGGTGAGTTTCGGGTAAGTGTCGGAGTGCAAAACATGGTAAACATCTGGTGTTTTATTGTTGTTGTTGGTGTCCAGGTAATTGCCCTATGTGAACGCACTCAAGGGAGTGCGAATGCATAGGGTAGTGTGGGGTCTAGGGGTCTGGGTAAACTATACTCTATGCGAACGAAACCCCATGAGTGTGAACGCAGACCTATAGGGAGAAGACCCTATGCGAATGCATCAACCAGTCGCGAACGCATAGGGTGAAAAGGTCTGGGGGACTGGGTGGTGCAAAGCCTGTGCGAACGCACCAGTTGGGGTGCGATCGCGGAGGGTAGGTTAAGATAGCTTGTGCGAACACGGAGCATGTGCCGCAAACGCACTGAGTAAGATCGCCCAGTTATTTCTATGTCTAAAAATAGAACCATTACGGGATTTACCCCATTTTTCTCAAACTTCATCTTCCCCAACCCTCTTAGGTGATTTTGGAGCATCTCTTTCACCATAGCTTCATAGGTAAGTAATTCTAACTTCATTTTCTTCCATTTTCATCAATAATTATTAGATTCTAGGCCTAAAAACATGAAATCAAGGTAGAAATTGGAATTTGTGGATAGAGTTAGGGCTTTTTGATAATTTGAGAATTTGACCTTTTTTTGAGGCCGGATTTCAAAACAAATTGCATATTGGGGCTCGTGGGTGAATGGGTAATCGGAATTTGTAAAATTTGTCAGGTTGCGAGGTGCGGGCCCGGGGGTCGATTTTTATAATTTTGTAAAGATTGAAACCTTATTGTTTAGAATAGTTCCTTATACGTTTTATGTGTATTTTGAAGTTGTTTTAGTTGATTTTGAGCCGTCCGGAGGTCCTTTCGCCCGAGAAGTCTATTTTTGAGTACCAGATTGTCGTCTTTGAGGTAAGTATCTTGCTTAACCTTGTGTGGGGGAACTACCCCTTAGGATTGACTATTCTTTGTTGATTGTAGTCCGTATATACGAGGTGATGAGTGCGTACTCGGACTTATTTGCAATTAGATTGGCCTAGGACTCGTAGGTTCTTATATTACCTGTGTATAATTTGAAATTGTTACATTTGAACCCTTGGTTGTTAATTTCATCCCTTCCTATTTAAATTTGAATTTTTTTTTTTTTTGGATTCCTTCGTTGGCTATTTGACCTTACTTGACTTAACTGAATATTCTACTTCTCTCATCACCATGCTATATTTTTCCTCCTAGTTACCTAATTGACTATAATTAGTGTCATCCAACCTTTTAGTTGACTAGCCGTAGTTGGAACATCTATTCGTTGGAGCCAAGCATGCCTGTGAGTCTTATATTGTGATTTATATGACTATTCCTTTAAGCGCTACCTAGGCCTAATTGTTAGGCATTTATGTTATTGGTATTTCCTTGATAGTGCCTACTACTGGGCCTTTGTTGAAGTTGAGTTTTTCCCGTGAAGTTAACTTTTTAGGTGAAATTGGTTATAGTTGTTTTCCCTTGCCGGGATTGTATGGTTTCTGTTATTATTCCGTTGTTGATGATGTAGTTTGCCTTGTTGACTCCTTTGCGGGGATGTTATGGTTTCTGTTACTGTTTATGATGTTAATGATATGGTTTGTATTTTAACTCCCTTCCTGGGATGTGATGGTTTCTATTACTGTTTATGTTGCTAATAATATTGTTTATACGGTTTAATCCCTTGCCGGGATGTTGTGGTTTCTATTACTGGTTATGCTGTTAATGATATTGTTTGTATTGTTGACTCCCTTGCCGTGATGTGGTGATTTATGGGTTATTTTGTTGGTTTTTCCTTGCCAAACTGTTGTTCTTGATATTATTTGGGTGAGGAAGAGTGTAAAGCACGAAGGGTGATGCCGTGTATTGTGAGGATGAGAATGTTAAAGCATGAAGGGTGATGCCGTGCCATGTTATGATATTAAAGCACGAAGAATAATGTCGTGCCATGTTATGATATTAAAGCACGAAGGATAATCTCGTGCCGTATCTATTTATTTATTGTGAGGATGAGTGTAAAAGTACGAAGGGTGATGCCGTGCACTTGTTTTGGTGAGAATGAGAGTAAAGCACGAAGGGTGATGCCGTGCACTTGTTTTGGTGAGAATGAGAGTAAAGCACGAAGGGTGATGCCGTGCACTTGTTTTGGTGAGGATGAGAGTAAAAGCACGAAGGGTGATGTCGTGCACTTGTCCTTGCATTTTATTTTGTTGTTCTAAATGTGGATATTCCTACTGATCTCTTACTGCATTTATTGGCAAGATTTGATATTCCTCCTGTACGACATGGTAATTTCTAAGTTACTGACTGAGTGGCGGTGGATAAATCTTGAGGAGATTTTGTCAAGGGATTTTATTGAAAAGTATCATTGAAAAAGCAATGGTTTGAAATGATTATATTTGAATGACTTATACATCGAAGGTATATTTGAAAAGCACTAGTCTTGCCTAAAATGATATTTGGAAGTCATTTATTGGGAAAGCATCTTTGAGAAGTTTCGTATTTTGAAAGAAACTATGTTTTACGTAATTCTCTCTATTAAATATACTTATATCTACTTTTGGAGAAAATATGTTTTCAAAGGAAACTCTTCCATACTAAAATGATTTTTATTTGCAAAAGTTTTTCATATGAACTGTTGTTTAAAGATTTCCACCAGTTTATGGATTTTAGTGGCTAAGGCCCGATGTGAACAAACCGATGTAGAGTTGAGTTATTGGTGTTTTCTATTGTATTGTGTTTCCTTTCGGTTCAGCTTGTTTTGTTGTCCATCTTTCTGGGTATTATTGGTGATGTTTTGTGATTGAATTCTGTAATTGCCTTCCTCTTTATATTGTCATTGATGTAAATTATTTCGTGAAGTATTAAATAGATGTAACGTTCAGTCATTACTACATTCATGTTATTTATCTTGTAGACCAGTGGTGTCTTGACTAGTCCTCGTCACTACTCCACCGAGGTTAGTCTTAATACTTACTGGGCACCGCTGTGGTGTGCTCATACTACACTTTTGCCATTTTTTGTGTGCAGATTCAGGTATATACTGTAGTAGTTGTGTGGATGATTGCCGAGGAGACTCAAGGTAACTTGTTGCTGCGTTCGCATGCGTTAGAGTCACCTTCTTTGTATTTAGTATTCATACACTGTTGTATCTATTTCCAAACAGTTGTACTTAGAAGTTGTAGAAGATTTGTAGAGCTTATGACTTGTACTACCGGTTTGGGAAAGTTTGTACATTCTATTGAGATTCTATATCAAGACTGCTAGTTTTCCTTTATTTATTGTTGATATTCAGTAACTGCTAGGCTTACCTAGTCCCTAAGACTAGGTGCCATCACGATACCCAACAGAGGGAAATTGGGCCGTGACAGTTGGTATCAGATCTCTAGGTTCATAGGTGCTACGAGTCATAAGCGAGTTTAGTAGAGTCTTGCGGATCGGTACGGAGACGTCTGTACTTATCTTCGAGAGGCTACAGAACTATTAGGACAATTTCACTTCCTTCATTCTTATCGTGCGGTTTTATTGATCTTGAAGTTTGAAAATTATCGTTCCATTCTCTCACTGTTGGTGAGGACATGAGCGGCGATTCCTGATGATGCTACCCCGAAGCAAATGTCACAAGGGTCAGAGACAGATGCCAACGAGGAGCAAGTGCCACAATTAAAATGCCTACCAGAGCAGTCGTTGAGGAGTTGCCAATAGTTCTAGTTGGGGGACAGGTATTGGGGGCGCCTGTTGCTACCCCGGACTTCAGGAGACCTGAGCACAGTTTTGACTATAAGTGGTACATTGACTCAAGCAGGGTTGATTCTAGTGCACCAGTTGCTTCACAGATAAGGGGAGGAGTTCATACTACCACCGCCTACACTCCAGAGCAGCGAGATCATATTGGTCAGGTTTTAGTTGTCATGGCAGCACGACATGTTGTTCCAGTTCAGCCGTGGTTAGGGTAGCAGCATGAGAGGAAGAATACCTTGGACTTGAGAGGTACAAGAAGTACCACCCTTCTAACTTCCAGTGGATTGGCGGCAGATGGTGCCCAGGGTTTCCTGGAGGAGTGTCACTATATTCTTCGTACTTCGGGTATTGTGGAGATGAGCGGGTTTGCTTTTATTATGTCTCATGTTCAGAGTGGTGGGTTGATCAGTGGTGGCGGCATATGAGTTGGGGGTAACCTGGCCGGGTTAGCTTCACTAGCATGGATTTAATCTTTCGGAGATGCTTTTATAAAGGTTGCACCTCAGTTCCTTCCGGATGTACGACGCACGGAGTTTTAGTAGTTGCGTCAGGGCGCTATGTCACTATTGGAGTATGCCGTTAGATTCTGTGAGTTGGCCAGCTACACACCTCATTTGGTTGCTTCAGTTAGGATATGAATCCGTAGAGTTTTGAGAGATTCAGACATGATATCCGGTTCAGCGGGACTCGAGAGTTAGAGTAGGATGCCTCATTTCAGCAGGTAGTGGGGATCGCTTGCCGGTTAAAGAGCATGTGGAACTGGGAGTGAAAGGTCAGACGAGATCAGGAGTGAGGGTTCAGGGAGGGAAGAAGGCCTCGTAGATTGGAGGAATCCACTAGTCCTTCATATGGAAGCAGGGTACCCCACAGTAGAGGTTTTGTGGGCCAGTCAGTTCAGTTTGAATTACTAGCTTCGCATGGGGGTTTTCAGGTACTCATGGGTCTCATAGGATTCGTATTGTATGTTTCCAAAGCCATGTCGGCAGCGAGATTTTTTTCAGTGTGGGGATGTTAGCCACAGGGTGAGAGATTATCCCAGGATTCGGGTAGGTGTGTGGTAGCACGATATTCAGGTGAGTAGAGGGCGCCTAAGAGAGGGAGGCCCGACCCGTTGATGTGTTGAATATAGTAGGCCGGAGGCCGATGTACCAGATATTATCACATGTATGTTTGATGTGTTAAAGAGGGGCACCAGTTGTATTTCATTATAGTTCTGCTGGTCGGGACGCGTTCCCTTATTTGTTGTTTCATTTATGAGTGAGTTCCATGTTTTGCACTCCATTTTGTATTTGCTCCTATTGGGAGATTCTATGAGTAGTAGCCCGTGTCTATCATTGTTCATTTCATTCTTGATAGTGGTGAAACTGGAAGTGAGTCCTTGTTGTTCTTCGTGGTAAACTTTATGTGATTTTCCTAAATATTTGCTTACGAGTTGTGATTTGATATTCTATCGAGATGTGAGATCAGCTAGCGTTATGATTTTATCAGCTGAGATGAATTAGTGGAGGAATTTCAATTGGTATGATATATTTTAGGTATGTGATTCAGAGTTGAGGGCGAGGTCCTCTTGATATTTGTGATTCGATATGTTTGGACCGGGCTGAGTACCGCAGTGGATAGTTTATCAGGATGGTATCCTTGTAATTTGTTCATATGCTTTGCTTCTTCCTTGTTATATTGCTTTTGGTAAGTCGGTATTGATAACGAGTTGTGCCTATGGGCTTGTTTGATAGTTCCTTTATATGTTTCTATTTTCATATTCAGTCATTTCGTTATGTGTTTTCTTTAGTTTAGCTTGCGGGATGTGTGCCCGGTGGTGTCAGTTATGGCTGGTGACTCAGGTGTTTAATAATGAAGTCTTCGTGTTCATTACATCATTATCAGTGTTATGGGGTTTGGGAACAGAGTTCTTTCAGATGTGGGGCTAATCGCAAATGTCGAGTTGATTTCGGGCAGCTATTGTGATCAAAAGTGATATATGAGCCTATGTGTGATGTAATATGTTGTGTGGTCGTGCCTTGTGGGTGTAGTCATGAGTTGATGCAGCTGACTGAGACTAATGCCGGATATGGATTTAGAATCGGGTCTTTTGTAAATGAGTAGAGGGTGAGAAGTAGAGGTAGGAGGCTTATCAGTGGTGATGTGAAGGCTATATTGCAGTGTTGATTGTTTCCTCAGGCTTTCGTGGATTTGGGTGACGTGGGATCACTAGCGGATATGTGTTAGAAGTGTACAATCAGTGATTGGATGAGTTCAAGGTGAATCCTGGCACGTTCGAGGACGAACGTTTGTTTAAGATGGGGAGGATGTGATGACCCAAAAGGTCATCCCATATTTTTCTAGTTAATTCTATGTTCCGAGGTCGTGAAAACCTCCTTCTATCTCACCTCGATTTGCATGTGCAGGTGGGGCGTGTAGCCGGAAAGCCTTTATGTAAAAATTGATAAAAATGATAATTTTGTATTAGAAATTTGAATAAAGTTGACTTCGGTCAACGTTCTTGGAAAAAGGACCCAGACCCGTGATTTGACGGTCCCGCAGGGTCCGTAGGAAAATATGGGACTTGGGCGTATGCCCGAAATCGAATTTCGAGGTCCCTTGTCCGAGAAATAAATTTTTAAAGAAAATTATTTTCTGAAAAATATAAAGGTTTTTGAAAATGAAATGTTATGTGAAACATGTGGTATCGGGCCCGTATCTTGGTTCAGGAGCCTGGTACAGGTGCGATATGATTTATATGTGTTATCTGTGAAGTTTGGTAAGAAACGGAATTGGTTTGACGTGATTCGGATCAAAAAATACAAAAAATTGAAGTTTAAGAAGTTATGAGAGTTTCCATGGATTTTTAGGTTTAATTAGATGTTTATGATGTTATTTTGGTGTTTTGTTTACTCGAATAAGTCTGTTGGATGTTTTTGAGGTTGTGTGTATCTTTGGTTTTGAGCCCCGAGGGCTCGGGTAAGTTTCAGGTAAGTGTTGGAGTGCAAAACTTGGTAAACATCTGGTGTTTTATTGTTGGTGCTGGTGTCCAGGTAATTGCCCTATGCGAACGCACTCAAGGGAGTGCGAATGCACAGGGTAGTGTGGGGTCTGGGGGTCTAGGTAAACTATACTCTATGCGAACGCAACCCCACGGGTGCGAACGCGGACCTACGAGAGAAGACCTTATGCGAACGCATCAACCAGTCACGAACGCACATGGTCAAAAGGTCTGGGGGACTGGGTGGTGAGAGGCTTGTGCGAACGTACCCGTTGGGCGCGATCGCGGAGGGTAGGTTAGGATAGCCTGTGCGAACGCGGAGCACGTGCCGCGAACACACTGAGTAAGATCCCCTAATTATTTCAAGTCTAAAAACATAACCATTACGGGATTTACCCCATTTTTCTCAAACTTCATCTTCCCCAACCCTCTTAGGCAATTTTGGAGCATCTCTTCCACCATAGCTTCATAGGTAAGTAATTCTAACTTCATTTTCTTCCATTTTCATCAACAATTATTAGATTCTAGGCCTAAAAACATGAAATCAAAGGTAGAAATTGGAATTTGTGGGTAGAGTTAGGGCTTTTTGATTATTTGGGAATTTGACATCGTTTTGAAGTCGGACTTCAAAACAAATTGCATATTCGAGTTCGTGGGTGAATGGGTAATCGGAATTTGTAAAATTTGTCGGGTTCCGAGGTGCGGGCCTGGGGGTCGACTTTTGGGTCGATTTTTATAATTTTGTAAAGATTGAAACTTTATTATTCAAAATAGTTCCTTATACGTTTTATGTGTATTTTGAAGTTGTTTTAGTTGATTTTGAGACGTCCGGAGGTCCTTTCACCCGAGAAGTCTATTTTTTAGTAACAAATTGTCGTCTTTGAGGTAAGTATCTTGCCTAACTTTGTGGGGGGAACTACCCCTTAGGATTGAGTCTTCTTTGTTGATTATAGTCCGTGTATACAAGGTGACGAGTGCGTACTCGGACTTATTTGCAATTAGATTGGCCTTTTAGGACTCATAGGTTCTTATATTACCTGTGTATGATTTGAAATTGTTAGATTTGAACCCTTGGTTGTTAATTTCATCCCTTCCTGTTTAAATTAGAATTATTTGTTTTTTTTTGGATTCCTTCGTTGGCTATTTGACCTTACTTGACTTAACTGAATATTCTACTTCTCTCATCATCATACTATATTTTTCCTCCTAGTTGCCTAATTGACTATAATTAGTGTCATCTAGCCTTTTAGTTGACTAGCCATAGTTGGAACATCTATTCGTTGGAGTCAAGAATGCTCGTGGGTCTTACATTGTAATTTATATGACTATTCCTTTAAGTGCTACCTAGGCATGATTGTTAGACATTTATGTTATTGGTATTTCCTTGATAGTGCCGACTACTGGGCCTTTGTTGAAGTTGAGTTTATTCCGTGAAGTTAACTGTTTAGGTGAAATTGGTTATAGATGTTTTCCCTTGCCGGGATTGTGTGGTTTCTCTTACTATTCCATTGTTGATGATGTTGTTTGCCTTGTTTACTCCCTTGCCGGGATGTTATGGATTATGTTACTGTTTATGTTGTTAATGATATGGTTTGTATTGTTGACTCCCTTGCCGGGATGTGATGGTTTCTATTACCATTTATGCTGTTAATGATGTTGTTTGTACTATTGACTCCCTTGTCGGGATGTTGTGGTTTCTATTACTGGTTATACGGTTAATGATATTGTTTGTATTGTTGACACCCTTTACGGGATGTGGTGATTTATGGGTCATATTGTTGGTTTTTCCTTGCCAAACTGTTGTTCTTAATATTGTTTTGGCGAGGAAGAGTGTAAAGCACAAAGGGTGATGTCGTGTATTGTGAGGATGAGAGTGTTAAAGCACGAAGGGTGATGTCGTGCCATGTTATGATATTAAAGCACGAAGAATAATGTCGTGCCATGTTATGATAATAAAGCACGAAGGATAATGTCGTGCCATATCTATTTATTTATTGTGAGGATGAGCGTAAAAGCATGAAGGGTGATGTCGTGCACTTGTTTTGGTGAGAATGAGAGTAAAGCACGAAGGGTGATGCCGAACACTTGTTTTGGTGAGAATGAGAGTAAAGCAGAAGGGTGATGTCGTGCACTTGTTTTGGTGAGAATGAGAGTAAAGCACGAAGGGTGATGCCGAACACTTGTTTTGGTGAGAATGAGAGTAAAGCAGAAGGGTGATGTCGTGCACTTATTTTGGTGAGGATGAGAGTAAAAGCACGAAGGGTGATGCCGTGCACTTGTCTTTGTATTTTATTTCGTTGTTCTAAATGTGGATATTCCTACTAATCTCTTACTGCATTTATTGGCAAGATTTGATATTCCTCCTTTACGACATGGTAATATCTGAGTTACAGACTGAGTTCTGGTGGATAAATCTTGAGGAGATTTTGATTAAGGGATTTTATTGAATAGTATCATTGAAAAATCAATGGTTTGAAATGATTATATTTGAATGACTTATACATCGAAGGTATATTTGAAAAGCACTAGTCTTGCCTAAAATGATATTTGGAAGTCATTTATTAGGAAAGCATCTTTGAGAAGTTTCGTACTTTGTAAAAAACTACGTTTTACGTAATTCTCTCTATTAAATATACTTATATCTACTTTTGGAGAAAATATGTTTTCAAAGGAAACTCTTCCATACTAAAATGATTTTTATTTGCAAAAGTTTTTCATATGAAATATTGTTTAAAGATTTCCATCAATTTATGGATTTTAGTGGCTAAGGCCCGATGTGAACAACCTGATGTAGAGTTGAGTTATTGGTGTTTTCTATTGTATTGTGTTTCCTTTCGGTTCGGCTTGTTTTGTTGTCCATCTTTCTTGGTATTTTTGGTGCTGTTTCGTGATTGATTTCTGTAATTGCCTTCCGCTTTATATTGTCATTGACGTAAATTATTCCGTGAAGTCTTAAATAGATGTAACATTCACTCATTACTACATTCATGTTATTTATCTTGTAGACAAGTGGTGTCTTTACTAGTCCTTGTCACTACTCCACCGAGGTTAGTCTTAATACTTATTGGGTACCGTTGTGGTGTGCTCATACTACACTTTTGCCCATTTTTGTGTGCAGATTCAGGTATATACTGTAGTAGTTCTGTGGATGATTGCCGAGGAGACTCAAGGTAACCTGTTGCTGCGTTCGCAGGCGTCAGAGTCACCTTCTTTGTATTTAGTATTCGTACACTGTTGTATCTATTTCCAAACAGTTGTACTTAGAAGTTGAAGAAGATTTGTAGAGTTTACGACTTGTACTACCGGTTTGGGAAAATTTGTACATTCTGTTGAGATTCTATATAAAGACTGCTAGTTTTCCTTTATTTATTGTTGATATTCAGTAACTGCTAGGCTTACATAGTCCCTAAGACTAGGTGTGATCATGATACCCAACGGAGGGAAATTGGGCCGTGACAAAATTCTTCGGCGACCGAGCTAAAAACCAATTTCGGGAAAGAGAGGAAAACAAGAAAAACTAAACGGAAAAACCACGACACATCATCCACATGATTATTGTTGGAGTCGACATCCCTCAGGAACCAATTTTTAAGCAAACGAAAGTATCCATCACTAGGAAAAAGCGAACTCGGAGCCACGTACTTGAAGACGCTCTTTCATTCAATGAAGAGGACATCGGGACTTTTTCTCAACCTCATAATGACGCACTATTAATTTCTTTTCTTTTGAATAAATTTCAAATTAATCATTTTCTCGTGGATCCAGGTAGCTCGGCCAACATAATTCGGTCGAGGGTGGTAGAGCAACTCGGGTTGCTCGACCAGATCGTGCCCGTCTCTCGAGTCCTCAACGGATTCAACATGGAGAGCGAGACAACGAAAGGGGAAATCATCCTCCCAGTCAACGTGGTCGGTACAGTTCAAGATACCAAGTTTCATGTCATCGAAGGTGACATGAGATACAATGCATTGCTTGGAAGGCCATGGATTTAAAATATGAGGGCGGTGTCATCAACCCTTCATCAAATGATGAAGTTTCCTACGGAGGATGGAGTAAAAGCAGTATACGGAGAGAAGCACCCAGCAAAAGAAATGTTCACAGTGCACGATGTGGCGTCGATACCTTCTACATCGACGGAGCAAAAAAACAAGCAAACAGCTGAGTAACAATCACAAACTACATCCTCGTATGAACGAATAAAGGACCGTACCGCGTCCTCGGGATGGGTAACCAAAGGATATCGAGTATTGAATGCCACCACAGCTAAGGTACAATCCTCTCCCTCCTTCTTTCACACTTTACACTAACTTGTGTGCAGATGCTCGATTGAAAGGTGCTCGAATTTTATCCTAAATGGGTTTTACCGACGAGGTTTTTAACGAGGCAACACCCATATGCTACCTGAGGAGAACTCACCAAGTATTCAAGGATTCTCTTCGATCAACCTCTAATACTAAGGGGCATCCCCCCAGGAGATCACTAAAATATGTCAAAGAGGGTCTCGACAGGAGAACAATGTACATGACCAAATGGTCGAATGAACCGTGTCCACATAGAATAATTGAACCCTCGATGGTGAAACATGTATACTTGTACCGAGTAATTGGAGAAGAATATTTTATCATCAAAACACTTCGTGCGTTAAAGACGTTTGCTATTTTCATAAGAAACTGCCCCGGGGCCAGAAATTTACCGACTACTCGGGAACTATCCTCGGCAGTCACTCTATCGAGTCACCAAAAACTCGAAGCCATAAGACCACAGGGCCGGAAACTTCGAACCCGTAAGCCCTCCACGAGGCAATATCAACGACCTAAGCCCTCCATGAGGCAATATAAACTCTAACTCAGGGACTGTCCTCGACAGTCGACTCATAGCCATAAGACCTTAGGACGGGCAACTTCAAACTCGTAAGCCTTCCATGAGGAAACATCAAAACTGTAAGACCTCAAGCAACTCATGTGCAAATTGGTAAGACCTTAAAAAGGCATAATCCCGTTATCAACGTCAAGGCTATATATCAAACTTGTAAGACCCCTAAAGGCATACCCTCGATATAGACGTCGTGGCTATCTCACTCGAGGACTAAAAGGCTATGACAAAATACAATGACCACTGTCATAAGGCTTCGTCCAAAGTAACACGACTCGGAGACATCCGACTGTTTCCATAAAATCACAGGCCTCCAATTACTTCAAAAATTCTTCGAAAAAAAACCAGTTAAAGGTCGTACCGACCTAAAGCCTAAGAGCCCAAGTCTCCAGCTACACTAACAGTCGTACCAACCTAAAGCGTAACAGCCCAAGATGCCAGCTACACTAAAGGTTGTACCGATCTAACGCGTAAGAGCCCAAGTCGCCAGCTACAGGTCGTACCGGACCAAAGCGCCTCAAGGCCGATTTGAAAACTTGAGGGATGTTGAGCTCGAGTCGAAACCCGACTCGGAGACTAAGCCCGCAACGGCTAAAATAAAGCGCTTCAGGGCCAAATGCGTAAGAGCCCGAGTCGCCAGCTACACCGAAGGTCGTATCGACCTAACGCGTAAGAGCCCATGTCGCCAGCTACAGGTCGTACCGACCCAAAGCGCCCGGGGGCCGATTGAGAAACCTGAGGGCCGTCGAGCTCGAGTCGAAACCCAACTCGGAGACTAAGCCCGAAACGGTTAACTAAAGTGCCTCAGGGCCAAATGCGTAATAGCCCGAGTCGGCAACTACACTGAAGGTCGTACCGACCTAATGCATAAGAGCCCAAGTCGCCAGCTACAGGTCGTACTGACCCAAAGTGCCCCATGGCCGATTGAGGAACCTGAGGGCCATTGAGCTCGAGTTGAAACCCGACTCAAAGACTAAGCCCGAAACGGTTAACTAAAGCGCCTCAGGGCCAAATGCGTAAGAGCCCAAGTCGCCAGCTACACCGAAAGTTGTACTGACCTAACGCGTAAGAGCCCAAGTTGCCAGCTACATGTCATACCGACCCAAAGCGCCTAAAAGTAAAACGCGTAAGAGCCCAAGTCACCAGCTTAAAAAGCCTCAGGGCCAATTTATAACCCCAAGGGTTCCATCTCAAAGCCCAAATCATCGGGCTAACTATTGACAAGCAAATCAAAGAAACCAAAGAATCTTTCATATCTGTCTATATTATTATAAAAGTGGGAACCTCACAAGTTAAAAGTTGAATTACTAAAATATCTTTTTAAATAATGTGAATACTTTATTTATAAAATAAAAAATGTCACTTACAAACATACCAAGCCAATGGTTCATGCAACACTAACAGTCACAACTATCAGAGAAAAAACTTATTTGGCACCATATCTATTTTGACTATTCCATTCGATAATGCCGTGACTTTTATCTCAAGACCAATTTGAGGAAAAGGTTGAAGTGATTCTAATGGCAAAACGCACTTTCAAATGTGCCTGGTCTAACATAGAGACTAAAGATGGGTACTATTTTGTATGGGAGTCATGACAACAAATTTCCAATTATGATGAAAGAAAGTCTATGAATTGATAAAATTTTAATTCATAGTACTTTAGATAGTTATTCTAGCCTTTGTAATGGTCGCGGACTTCATGAGATGAACCAGGCACTTAGCTTTTCTACAAAAGTTTGGGACCTACACAAGTTCATATAGATGACTAAGTATTTTTTCTTTTCTGACTGTCTTGTAATTTATTCTTAAAAAATATATATATCTTTGTCAATTTTCTCTTTCCAAGAAAAAAAATGAGTGTATATTGAAAATTACATGTTGGGCAGCCTTTGATTGGGAACAACAGAGAATGTTGCTTCTTCTTAGTCATGTAACGTTTCACGAAAATAAACGTAATTTGGAGTAGCATTTAACTTGAAGATTATTATGTTGTCTTGAGATTTCTTCAAAAAATAATTAGGGTATTCTTAATGCATTATTTAATTTTTTGTCATTATTAAAGAAATCATGTGGTGCCAAAAATGAAAGTTGATTAGACCAGTGCTAATCAATCGAATGATTCAACAAACAACAAATCTCTGAAATTGGTAATGTATATCATTCGCAGATAATTTTTTTTCACTTGTGATAATACGATTGTATTAGATGTCATGTCGTGCAAAGCTCATGCAACTTATAAAATTAGTTGTTTCTTTTCTTTTTTTTCCAATCTAAAGTTAGTCCTTTTTTTTGTAATTTAATTGCTACAGGGGGAATGATCTCACTACAAAAATGTATGGAATTTGCAACAATGTTTTAGCAACAATTATAGTTTTGTTGGCAAAACTCGACAAATAGCAACATCTTAATAAAATTGTTGCTATATCATAGAATTTTTACAAACAAAATTTTTCTTGTTGGCAAACATTATTATATTGTTGCCATATTCTATCGTTTACATAACAAGTTGTAAATTTAAAAAATTAGCAACAACTTTTTTCCAACAATCACAATGTTGTTGGCTTTGAACTATTTTTGTCTTATTTTACATGTAGTTAATAACGCATGCTTCGGGCAGTCTCTTTAAACATTAATTCTTCTTTTCTTTCTTTTCCGATTTTGACTTTGAAACACAGGATAATCTGTAGCATTACTTATTCATTAATTAATTATTTACAAACCCATGCATGATAATTGACATCTAAATTAGCTGAATCAATTTCTTTCATCCATATTCCTAAACATCAAATTTGAGTCGTTGGCAGTAACTTATTTGATACAATAAATAAAGGTTACTTATACAACTAAGGGTAAAACTGTCAATTACTTCTTTTTGTAATAATTATTTACCTTCCCCATACATGTTTACAGCTAGCTTTCTTTCCCATTCCAATTCATTCTTTCTCTTTCACATTTCAATTCCCAAATACAGAGCATTCCTTTCTTTCCCTTTCACATTCCAATTCCTATGCTGCATTCCTTTCTTTCTCTTTCGTTGTTTTCAATGTAAATCCCAAAATTGCATCAACTTCTTCTAAGTTTAGTTCCAAGCTCTCTATACGAAACAACAATAGAGGTTAAAATCAGCAGTTTTGTGTGAGGGTTCTGGGTATCACTTTACCAAATAAGCTCATTTGTGATTTTTAATTTTTCAACAACTTGATAAAATTGTTGCTATATCATAGAAATTTTAGCCATGATTTTTTCCTTGTTACCAATGCTTTATATTATTATTGCCATATTTTATGGAGAATATAGTAAATTTAATATACAAGTAGAATTGGCAACAATAAACTTGTATCGTCGGCAATACAGTTCATATTTGCCAACAATATGGTTGGGTTGTGGCCTAAAATTCAGATTTCCGCCAAAATCGAACGCGGTAAATTATTCTCTTGTTAATTACCTTTTTCGGATTTTTAGCCCACTCTTTTAGTTGTCATTCCGGATAGATTTTTTGTTGTTGCCATATTTTAGGTGAAAATATAGTAGTTTTTAAAATATAATATATTAGCAGTAATTTATATTTCTTGTAGGCAGAACCCTTAATTTTCTTAACTATTTTTTTCATGCCTTAAGTTTCTCAATAGGTTTGGTTCGTGGGCTAAACTTTAGCTAAGTATTTTTAACTTTGCCCCAAAAGAAACGCGGCAAACATATTTTCATCGCAAATCAGTTTTTTCTTTTTAATTATCTTTCCCTTAATCCTTAGCCTATTTCAGTTACCATTCTAGCTAGGTTTTTTTCTTTGTTGTTCTACGGTTCGAAGACACTGGTTCTGGTATTCTTTGCTGGTTCGAAGCAACTGGTTCTGGTGTTCTTTGCTGCATTATTTCTCGTCAACAAAGTCGGATGAGTCTTGCTGATTACTATTCATCTCTAATGTGTTCCTTCACTTGTATCATTGTTCGTTCAAGTTATATGCTGTTATTTTAACTATATTTTGATATAGATCTTTCTCTGACCTTTTCCTTATTATTTTTTGGTAAATTGACAGCAAATAATTGAGGGATAGTACTATTTTACATTTTTGTAGGTAATTATATGATGGATAAAAGTTGGATACTTCTTAGGAATAGGACATCACCAGAATACTTGAATGGCGTGGAATAATTTTTGAACTTTGCATTTTCAAATCCTAATGTTGGTATAAGAATTCAATGTCTATGCATTAACTGTAACCATGTGCGTAGGAAAACACGAGAAGAAGTGAAAATAGATTTACTTAGGTGGGGTATAGATCCAACATATAATAGGTGGATTCATCATGGTGAGTCGGATTCATATTCAGATGATGAAATAAATTCTAGTGCAGATTCAGATTTAGGAAACGATGATGCTGTCACTTTTGAGATGTTGCATGACATGTATCGTGGTATTCCTACAGATAATATAACTCATGAGTCTGATGAGACCGCTGAGTCTAGATATGAAGAACCTAATGTAGAAGCTAAGAGTTTTTATCGGTTGTTAAAGGATGCAGAGCAAAAGTTGTACCCAGATTGTGAAAAATTTTCAAAGCTCTCTTTTGTAATGCGTCTTTTTCAAATAAAATGCTTGCATGGTTGGAGTAATACTTTATTAGACTCTTTGTTAAAATTATTAAGTGATGCATTCCCCAAAGGACATGTGCTCCCTAATTCTATTTATGAAGTTCAAAAGATTATTAAAGATTTGGGTCTAGATTACGTGAAAATAGATGCTTGTGTTAATAATTGCTTCTTATATAGAAAGCAATATGAGGATCTTGAGCAATGCCCTGAATGTGGTAAGAAAAGATGGATAGTACGGAAAGGAGAAGATGACAATGAAGTTGCTTCAAGTAAATTGAATAAGAGAAAGAAAGGAATTCCTAGAAAAATTCTTAGGTA